>JASDQU010014892.1:156652-171855 GCA_032191745.1 Picea mariana
TGTGTTGAATTTGATCCGTTTATTTCTTCTGTCGAATCTTCATGCTGCTTGAAGTCAGGATGCTCTGCCTTCCTATGCTCTAGAAATACAGAGTATGCTGGAATCAAATACCCTTAGGATTTGGAAAGAATCCTTTGCCAACCTATCTTTCTGAAACACTTTTCCATCTATCTATGGAATGTTTAAATGATGCCTGAATATGCTCATCGAATCCCTGGAGATTGACTCTTTGAATAATGATATTATGCCTTCAATCTAACAAAAAAATATAATAAGAACAAACTCAGAATTAAAGTTGGTTGCAAGAGTTTCGAATATCTGAGGTGGCTGATGGATTTTCCATTTGTCTGTTGATTTTACCCCGAGAAATGGTGGGCATGATATGACTATCTGAGATTAGGGCCATCTGTCCTATTTTTATCCTCTAACTGTTGATTTTCTGCCTTGAGAATCTCAATTGTAGCTTAAATGCCCAATCACTGCCTAAAATCACTGATTGAATTCCCTATTGTGAATTTGGAGTTGGACTTTGATTGGTGGTTCCTCTATAATCACAATTCGTGGAAATAATATGATCAAGATCTCAACAATTATCATTTGTGCCAATAAAATCGAGAAAGGCCAGTGGCCAAGTCTTCATCAGAATCGGAAAACCTTTGTTGATGGTTGCTTTGGCCTCTACAAGCTTCTTGTCGAGATCTTCCTGTAGTTTGGCCTCCCATAGAATGAGTTGGTTGGTGAAGAGAACCCCCAGCCCCATGCTTATTACATGCTCCCAAGGATGCCTCATCAAATGGATCTTGTGCATTCCATTGGAGAGAAACTGAGTGGTCAAGCCCATGCATGCCCCCCCGCCAATGTACGTCGATCACCATTTCAAATCTGGTTAACAGTCGCCTTTGGTGTTCTTGATGTAATGTAACACCACCTGTAAACATGGAAACTATGACCTTGTTGTGCCTTGACACCTGAAAAATCATGTGCACCTAGCAGCATGTGTGTTATTTTTTTATATTTGCTCAAAAACATAATCCCAAATGCATTGGGATCTTAGAACTATCAGCCTTTATACTTGTTGATGCTCTCATGGAATTTTGATGAGGCATGTGGAGTGAGGTCTTAGTGCTTGGATTATTTGGATTATGTGTTGTTGATAACCTGTGGTTATATGTGAGGGTGCTAGCTTGTGGACTAGGAGCTTGGAGCCTGGCCTTCGAGACCTTAAAATTTTGATAAAAAAAAAAATACCAAAAACCTGCATAAGCCTGAAAGCCAACTTTGCTCCTTAAAAGGCCAAAATTGATTTATAAAGCCAAAGGTATGGATAATATAACCAAATTTTTTAAGATATATATATTGTCATAAAGAGCCCACTCTTTATAATTCTGCCCAAAATAAGAAGCATTTCCAAAGTACCTTTTACTTGATTTAATATGATGTGCAAGTAATTAGCTCAAAACAAGTTATCCTCCTACATCATGACTTGCTCTAGTCACCCAAGACCAAGAGCATATGATGGTGCTGCAAGAATAACACTTTTCCAGTAACGTGCTTGTATCTGACAGATGTGTTGCTGGGACATAGCACCAAATTAAAAATTATTTTGTCTTGTAGATCAGAGTACTAACACTGGCTCCTTCTAGGGATGATGCTCTCCTTGTGGGACATCAAGAACTTGCAGACCAGTGTGCCTTATCATTTCTACTCATTTGTGCAACCTAACCCTGCAAATCTTCCACTTTGCAGGTATCCACAATTTTTGTGTTGTGCCTAATTCATTCGGCTATGGAGTCAGTCAATATCATTTTAACTCTGGCCCAAAACTTCTGCAACTTATTCAAACTCTAACAAAATGCTAAAAACAAACTCACTGCAAATCTGCTTACACTATGCAAATTGCAAAAACAAATGCTCAAGAAGAGAGCTTATTGCTTACCCTACTTCTAACCAATTATACCTTCACTTGATCAAGTGAAATCATGTTTCCAATGAAACCATGATAACATCCAGTTGACTGTAAAAAATCCTTGCATGCAGAATAAGATCAAAGAAAACTTCATTGTGTGTAACAAAATTTTAACTTGTAACACATACTTACAACCACCATCTTCTTTGACTTGAAACTTTGCAAGGCTGAAAACTTTTGAGAAGAATGACTCCATATAAATAGTTATCAAATCATAGAAGAAAGAAGTAGATTGATAACCAAACATGGTTACCTTTTCTTTCTTCTCGATGTTTACTTCAACTTCTGATGTATGGCTGCCATAATCTGGTTCCGACTAATCATGACTAATGGGTAGAATGTTTTCATAAATCTGTTGATTATCTTTTGTCACCATAAATATAGTAGGTTGTTGATAACCTTCCACAATTACATTATGTTTATCAAGTTCATCAACAACAATATGCTGAAGAAACACTTGTTCTTTATACTCATCATAAACATGAGCTTTTCCATTCAAATCAACAACTGCAGGTGCATCAAGAACAAGATCAAATGCATCTATAGCTATGCAATCATCTTTCCTATCATCAATGGTATCTTGAAGATATTCCTTAACAAAATTATTTCAATCCTTGCAAACAGAGGAAAACTCTACTTTTTGCTAAATATGCTTCTCAAATACATCACAACAATTTTCAAAAAGACTTTCAGCTAAAATTTCCCTTTATAAAATATATTGAAAGCATCATGAAAACTTGCCAATGAGTCGATACTTGAAGCTAGAAGATATTTGCACCAGTAGAGGGTTGCACCCTTCAACGAGTATCTAAAAAGCTTGATATTGACATCCTCATGCACAATCTGACGTTCGTGAATAAACTCATGAAAATACAGCAGATGCTTAGCCGATACCTCCCAATCTTCTCCTTTAAATGTAGGAAGGGAACCTTCCCATTCACCTCTGCTAAGCTTTGGGTTTGGAAAACCAACTACATCTGAAAAGTCACAAAAGGCCAACCTTTGAGCCAAAATGGCTTCCATACTTGGATCCCCAGTGGAGTCACCTTTTAATATTTAGACAGTGGAGTCGCCATGGTGAAATATTTGCAGTCATGTTTCTGCCCCCTTCATGTTCACCATCAAGAAGCGAATCTTATCGTTGTCGTTCTCCCAGGGAAGATATCTTCGTTGCTTCATCCCCGGCAATGGCGCCAAAAGATGTTAGTCCCTAAATTTTCACTTGACTGTGAGAGGGCAAGCTAGGGCATCATCAGTTTATTGCAAAGTGTTTAGAAGGTTTTTATAATTTTGTTTTTTGAATAAGGTGGTTGAAAACTGGCTCAAGGTTATAACATAACATGAAAATCAAGATCAGAACATAGTATATCCCATTGACTGATTAAAAAGGTAGTCACATAGATGGATTAAACCAATAAGAAAAAGAGAGGATAAAGCCTTCAATTTGTCAACTTCACATAAATTCTTGTCTCGAAATATCATAAAGAAACAAGACCATCAGCTTGAAATCAAAACTTGAAAATAATTCCCACAGCAAATTCTTTACTATATTAATTAACAATCAAGAAACAAATGCATTGCAGTCTGAATAATGAATTCAAGCATGAAGAAAGAAAAATAGAGTAGAAAATAGTGTCTAACCATCCATATGCCTTTTCTATTGAGTGTCAAATAGAATAGTAATGCCTTACAAGGAGTTTCAAAATAAGTCTTGTGGATCTCCAATTTTTTGACCAGAACAGAGTCTTTCATCTGTCTACTTAAACTATCCAGAATACCTCAAATCCTAATTTCTAGCATGTTATAAATGACTAGATCTGATTAGCATGTATCTATTAGGGAGGTTAGCTCGAAAAGAGCATTTATATTCCAAAAATAGATACATCTCAACAGCTTAATCTCAAATGATTATGTCACAATACATTCAATCCTACAAAAAGGGATTGATTTGATCTAGTCATGCATTTTGAAATATTTTCTTTTCACAAGCCAAAATAAGTAGATTTTCCCTTGCTCGTTACTAAACATAAAAATTTGAGAATGTGCCAAATTCTCCATAAATCTTTAAGGTATGATAATATCAGTGGCCTTGGCAGTCTTCTGTTTGTGCTTTGTGGTGAGCACAACGTTATGCCAATAGAGTTTGAAGTTTATTTCTCTTATCTCTTTGAGCAATGCCCTTTGCTCTTTTTTATTCTTCTTAAAACCCTGGATCTTTTCTTGCTGCCTAGCACTCCATTGTTCTACATGAGCTTTCTCTTTCTTCAGTTGTTTCACCACCTTTCGGAGTTCTTTAATATTTTCTTTTTCAGTTCTGACCTTGACCTTAAATTCAGGGAACTCATCTGCAGGTGCAAGCTCAGTTAGATTTATGTCAGCCTTAGGCTCTCTTAATTTAATATGGTACCTAGAAACCAATCCTGAACTATTCTCTTCATCTGAACTAGCTGAATCCATAGCTTCAGGTATGTCTGATATGTGGTCTGAATCTACAAGAAGGCCTTCTTTACTTTAAAGGACCTTGCTTATACCTTCAGCAGATGTTTTGGCTTGTGACAATATGGTGGTGGCTCTTGTTACAGGTCCTGTAGAGAGTGGGCCAATTTTCTTCCCTTTATCTACTAGTTTTTTATGTAATGGGGGTTTGTTTACCCTTTGTTTGACCTTTGTTTCATCATCCTCAGAATCATATTCTATAACTATGACATCTTCTTTTTTTATTGAAGGATCAAACATAGCTTTCGACCTCAGCCTGTATTTGTTGGTAATTTTGGTCGAATTCCTCCTAGGTCTTTTAGGCACAGGCACTTATTTCTTTCTTTGTCTTTTAGCTACAGCACCTCTCTTACTAGTTTCTAGAGATTTATCCTTGGTTGAGGGTTTAACATCATAGTCTTCATCTGAATCCACTTCTATTTTAACTTCTATCTCAGAATACTTTTCAGTTTCTGTATCCAATTTAGGTCTCTTACCTCTGCTAGTTCTTGTCACCCTGATATCAGACATTTCTTCTTCAACTGGGGTTTGATGAACTGGAACACGTTGTTTCAATGTAGCATCTCTTTTACCCTTTCCTCTTTTTTGTCTGCTAGGTTGTGGATCAGGTTTTAGGGATTGGATCAGCTAGCTCCAGGGTTTCTGAACTTCCCTTAGAGCAGATACGACCAGAGTCTTAATTAAGACTTGATGAAACAAACTAATTTTTGTTGTGGCAGGGTATGACTACACCCTTTTTTAAATTTTTGCCAGGATTTTGAGCAAGAAGTAAGGAAAATTTAAAGGGTAATCCCCATTTAGATGCATTAACATTCTAATGTGGTAGATGTAAATCATTGAAAATCTGCCTTCGCAGGTGATATACCTATGGATAATGATTAGAGAAGTGTGCCATTCTGGTCTAATCCAGCTGTGAGGAACTCCCTTTCTCCAATTCAGGTTTTTCTTATCTGGAAGTAAAAATTGATTGACAAATTCTGTAACTACATGCTCTTTCTTCCACCATCATTCTCCTCCAACCATCAACCTGCAAGCTTTGGCAATTGCTTGTTCTGTCACTAGCATTAGCAACTTTCCGATCTCCACTTCGAAACCATCGAAGTTCTGGGAAAACACCATAGAGACCTTTTTGTCATGACCTTGAAAGGTAGTGAGGAATTCAAACCAGCCAGCATCTCTAAATCTCTGCGCCATCTATGGATATGCTTCAAGAATCTCGGTGCCTTCAGGTTCCAATATGACCACGTGCTCGCTTCTCTTAGGTGCCATAAAACCCAATGCTACAACTAGCACTACTCGGATTATGCATATACAACTTGCAACTGTTAACATATAACAGTTCTTCTGAGAAAACATCTGTGCACATAATTCAGGAAAATCAGAACGACAATTGACAGGTTCAAATAATGATCTTTGGGAATGGAACGATTTGAAATGAGTCAGTTGCAAGTACTGAATAACCCGATCGCGTAATGGTTTGAATCATAAAATGATTTGAGGTAAATCGTGGGACACATGTGAATTCCTAGTCCATGATCCGTGTAATCATAACGGAATCAGGGTGGCAGGCGCATATTTAGGCATGATTATATTTGTGCTACGGGAATAATGTTTTTTCAGTAGCGCTATTAATGACTAGGAGAGATTTGAATTTCCGAAATTCAAATAGGCATATGAAGTGCCACATCATTTAAAACTATGTCTTAAAACTCCAAACTTAAAGAAATTATCCAAAAAGATAAATTCAAATCATAACAAGATGAAAACAAGGATTAAAATCAAATGAAAGAAGACAACAAAGTGCAGGTAGGAAGGGTTTAGGATTAGGGTGTCTCACTAAATCAAAATAAAAATTAGAGACTAACAGGATCAAGGGGTCATCAGGCCCAATTCATTTCCTTGTGGTTCTCTGATCATGATGGTGCCAAAGAAATATGGCACATGGCGATTGTGTGTCGATTATTGGGCCTTAAATAAAATCATGGTGAAAAATTGATACCTTATTTACTTGATCAGTTAAAGAATGTTGTTTATTTCACTAAGTTGGATTTGCGTAGTGGATATCATCAAATTAGGGTTGCGGAACAGAATGCATGGAAGACTGCCTTTAAAACCAAACAGGGATTGTTTTAGTGGTTAGTTATGTCGTTTGCGCTTTTAATGCTCCGACAACTTTCATGCGTGTGATGAATGATGTATTCAGGCCTTTCCTGGATGACTTTGTGATTGTGTATTTAGACGACATTCTTGTTTTTAGCGGGACTTGGGATGAACATGTAAGGCATGTAAAACAAGTATTGGATACTTTGCAAGGGAAAAAGATGTATGTGAAAATGTCTAAATGTCAATTTGGAAAGACTGCACTTGTATACTTAGGTCATATTGTGGGAGGACGACAATTGAAGATTGATCCTTCCAAAATTGAAGTAATTGTAAATTGGCCTAAGCCAAAAAGTGTGACCGAGATCCGGAGCTTCTTGGGTGCAGTCCAGTATTGGAGGAGATTCATTCCCAACTTCTCCTTTATAGCACCTCCTTTGCATGCCTTAACCAATGTGAAGAACATTTTTCAGTGGGAAGGAAAGCAACAAAAATCTTTCGACGCTTTGAAGGAGACGATCAATACTGCATCAGTATTAGCATTTTTGAATCTTCAATAGTCGTTCGAGATCGAGACAGATGCCAACGGATACGCCATGGGTGTAGTTTTGATGCAATATCATAAGCCTATCTGTTACCACTCTGAGACTTTTAACCAAGCTATTGTCAATTATACTACATATGATAAAGAGTTGTATGCATTAGTTCAAAGCGTCAAGAAATGCAAGCACTACTTGTTAGGGAAGGAAACCATCATACATGCAGATCACCAGCCCTTACAGTATCTTCAAAAACATACCAAACTACAACAATCTCGACACTACAGGTGGATGGGTTTTCTACAAAAATTTCATTTGGTAATCAAGTACAAGAAGGGTACAAGTAACAAGGTAGTCAATATGATTTCTAGACCTCCTACTGTTTCTTCTATTATTTTGAAGAATACTTCTTTATCTCATGATATCTATGTAGAACGATATGCCATCGATGAAGATTTTAAAGTATATGAGAAGATAACCCATGGTGCACAGGTAGAGAACTATTGTCTGCAGGGAAAATTACTCCATCATCTTGGGAAGCTATGTATTCCTACAAGTGACCGAGTCCATGTAATACGAGAAGCTCACACTTCTCTTGTATTTGGGCATTTTGGGGTAGGAAAAACTATGGCTCATTTGCAGAGGTTTTGTTACTGGCCTCAAATGAAATCAATTGTAACTAAATATGTAAATGGGTGTGTGATGTGTTCTACTTGTAAGCCCACTAATAGAAAATTGGGGCTATACTCACCACTTCCTATTCCATCCCATCCGTGGGAAAGCATTTCCATGGATTTTGTAGGGGGTTTACCATTGACCAAAGGGGGTCATGATTATTTGTATGTCATAGTGGATAGGTTCAACAAGATGTGTATCTTGATGCCATGTAAAAAGAATATCGCTACTGAGAAGACTGCTAATCTCTTTTTTCAGTATGTTTGGGTTCACTTTGGGTTACCCACGTCCATTGTCTCAGATCGAGATACTTGATTCCTTGGGGAATTTTGGACTAGCTTGTGGAGAATGATGGACACCAAATTGAAAAGGAGCACTACTTTTCATCCACATACCGACGGACAGACAGAGGTGGTAAACATAACAGTGGTACTTTTTCTTCGAGGCTACTGCAGCAAGCATCCTAAGTTATGGGATGAAGATATACCCTATGTACAAAATTCTTATAACCGATATTTACATTTGTACACTTAGAGTTCACCTTTTGAGACGTGTTTTGGGTACCTACCAAAGGTTCCTTTGGACTTGATGTATGGGAGAGATGTCGATGTGAATGAAGAATGAACAAAGGACAGAGACAGCAAGTTCATCTAGAGGATTCAGCAGATACACCAGGCAGTCAGGGAATAGTTGGAGAAGAGTCAAGCACAGTACAAATCTTTACATGACAAGCACAGGATTGATCATCAGTTCCAAGTTGGAGACTAGGTATGGCTTCACATCAACAAGGAATGATTGAAGGGTGAAGGCAAGAAACTCAATCCCATTTGATATGGACCCTTCACTATTTTGGAGAAAAGCGGCACTAATGCTTTTCATTTAGATTTTTCACCTTACATGCAGATTTATTTAGTTGTGAACGTAGAGAACTTGAAACTTTTTGAGCCTCCCATGATCATGGATCAGGATGAGGAAGTTTCAGTACCTTCAGTTGATGAGTTTGCACCAGAGTACTTGGATGAGTTACAAGAAGATATCATCCTGGATAGGAGGAAGAGGACTTCACGCAGGGGTGATGTTGATTATCTTCGAGTAGGCTTAAAGGGCACGCATCCAAGCAAGGAAAAGTGGATTGAGAAGGATAAAGTGAGTGTACTCTTCCCTCACTTACCAGTTGATTAATGAAATCTTTTGGTTGTCCAAAAATCTCTCAGTGGGAAGGCGTGATCCAAAAAGGATTCAAAGAAGGCTAAGAACAACTCAGAACTTACAGAGGCAACTTAGAATTCTCAGAATAGCTTTAGCATACAATAAAAGGGAAAAACTTCAAAGTTCCCAAAACTCAATGAAAAGGGCATGATCGCAAAGATCGCATCACAAGCTTTCTAACAGTTCAAATGGCTCATCAAACAGAGTTACGGATCAAAAGTTATAAGCAGTCAAAGTTCACGTCAAAAGTCAAAAAGTCAAGGTGACACGTGGCACCACTACAAGGGTGACATGTGGTACATTCGTACAGCTGAGTTGACATGGGGATGACGTGGCAAGATTGTACAGGGTGATGGCATACATGTGGGTGAATTATGTGGTGACAAGTGGCATTTTCTTGGACAAATTATGTGGTGACAAGTGGCATTTTCTTGGACATTTGTTGTAACCACTTGCCAAAAGGGGAGGCCTGTGGGATTCGACCCCGAGACCTCCGCTAACTAATGACTTAGAATAGCCACCGCCAACCAACACGCCAACAACCTGAGTTATGACATAACCGCTCACAAATTGTATAAGAAAGGGGGGCCCGGTCAGTGTTTTGGGACAGAGCATGAGAGAGGATTCTGAGTGCGCTCATATGGACTTTGTATGGACTAGGGCATGCTTTTCAAGATTTATCAGTCATTTATTGTAGGAGAAGTGGTACGCAAACTGAGGCAGGGATGTCTCTTGGGCCAAAAAGTGTCAGACTCGGATTGAGGCATGGAGACAGTCATTTTTAGGTAAAAAGACGCCACGAACGTAGTGGTGGTGTTAGTTTTATGATATGAGCAAAGTTTATGTAGCTTAACTACAGAATGAGGTATACTTATGTATTTTGCCCAATTCTTTTGTGGAGTTAATAAAAATACCTACCTATTTGAGAGCAGGACCCGGAGACGTAGTACACCAGGGATGAACTTTGTTATCAAGTTCTTTGTGTTCATATTGCATGATTATGTCTCTTTTCTTTTGAGATTTTCCTTCTTTATGGTATACTTTAGTTTATGCTCATTTAATATGATTATTTAATAAGTCACCTGACGAAAATATTCTGGATCACTCCTACTCTATTGAAGATAGCCTATCTTGACCAATATGAAACCAAGTCGAATGTTGATATATGCCTTTCCATTTTGGAATCTATGTTCATGTATTGTTGATGTATCTATAGGAGTATTTGAATGAATTCCTCGTTCATTATCTTTGTCCTGCTTGAAAACAATTTTATCTATCCTATAACCATCTATATTGAACTACTTCTACTTAAGGTATACATCTACACAAACATGACATATCTTGGAGATGTTTATAGCATGCATCCTCTTAAAAAGAAGATTATTTCTCCTGCACCCTTTTGTTCCTTCGGCTTCGGTTCTTCAAAATAAGAATGTTAAATTAGACAATTTGATCCATATGTAGTCCTTTAGCTGATAACAGGACAATACAATTTCCTATACGGTTGTCAAAAGGCTTAGAAATATTTATAAGATCACTCTCACTCCTATAACAAAGCGGCTATACAGAAACCCTTTTACAAGTTTCCTCTCACTTCAAACAATATGTAAGATGTCTATCTAGAAATACATTTACAATATTCATCTCACTATTAACAACATATAAGGTGGCTATATAGAAACCCTCTTACAAAAATCCTCTCACTCTTAACAACATATAAGGTGGCAATATAGAAATTTTATAGAATTCCTCTCACTCTTATAATCTACAATGAGTGGCTTACAAGCACTCTAAATAGACTTTAGGGGATATCTACATATGCATATCAACTCATATTTACAAATATACATATTTACAATGATGGATGGTTTATTCATGGAATCATCCTCCCCTTAGCACCAGAAGGAGTCTCACAACTTCTTATCTCTGACAATGCCTCTGACACTGATGTTGAATCTAAGAAACCATTATACCATATTATAGGTCTTTCTAGTAACCTACATAACCTCTCCTTACAAACACCAAGCACTATCGTTGTGTCTTGAGTAGCTTCCCTTGAATACACAAGTACCTGGCTATTATGAAATGCGACTGCATATCCTTCATATTCAAAATTTGTAATTGAGAGTAGGTTTACTTTCAAATATGGAACATATAACATATACTCTATTCCCAGAAATCCTCCTGACTCGAGCTGGAATCTTACATATCCATATCCTTTTATTGCTTATCTGGTGTAGTTCCAGATCCTACATAGAAATCCATGTCGATCTCTGAGAAAGTCATGAATATTGATCTCATCCCAGTCATGTGGCGAGATGAGCCATTGTCCACGAACCATTCCTTGATGTCTTCACATATCACTATGTTAATACCTTCCATTGGGAAGTATTATTTCTCAAGTCTTTCAGTAAGACTATTAACTTCACCTAGGGATGTTGCTTGTCTTCTTGCAAGTGCCTTTACATATTTTTAGTTCTACTTCTGACATAAGTGTGGATAAAGTGTCCAACACTTCTCGATCAGATGTCCACTCTTACCATAATAAGAGCAGAGTGTATTGTTCCCATATTGGAACCACGATCCCTTCTTGTCATTCCCCCTTTTCCTTTGTTTTGATAAATGACCTCTACATTTAGTCTTCTTCTTGGATGGATTTTATTGGATGGACTATCTTCTTTGAAATTTCTCCATGTCATGGTTAATAGTTCCACAGGAAGCACATGGATACATAGACCATTTACCAGTGGGAAACATCTTCATTCCCTCTTTAGAATGTACATATTTCTTTGGAGATGTCTTAGATATGTTACCTTTCTCTAGAATGAAAGGTAAGATTAAGTGCTTATGAAGGACCTATTCATCTAAAGTTGTCCTTGCTTCAACCGTCCTTGAGCATTGTCCATCTTGACGAGAAAAAGAATAATATGAAGAATCATCCTTCTCATTCATGCCTTTTAAAGGAGATAGTCTATTTTGCATAAGAAACTTTACATTCTTGACTTTCTAATCTTCATGGATTGATGTTGATGGTGCCAATACTTGATCCTTGGTCTACATCTTCCTTTCAAACTCATGAAAAATACCTCTATGAAATTCTTCATGACATAGCAGTCAATCTTGCAGCTTTTGCATCTCTTCCTCGAGAATTTGCAATTGCATCCTTAATTCATAATTCACCTTCTGAATTTGTTGGTTAATGTTCTTTAGTAGCCTTAACTGTTGATATTGTGGTAGCTTCGGGAGGTATGAACCTCTATTGTTAGCTATGACAAGATTAGAATATTCTGGAAGGAAGAAAAGAAATGAATGTAACCCTAGACGAGATGTCGGTTGAAGAAAGATAAATAATATGAATTAATTAGTACCCAGAAGGAGAAGTCGGTCCAGGAAAGTCTGCCAAAAATACTATAAATACAGGGTGCCAGTGTCTCATTTGTCACATTCACAGAATTGCAGAAGCCACTTGTGCGCACTGCAGTCTGGTAGTTTTGTGTGCAAGTTCTAGGGAAGGTGATGCGCCAGTTTCTGGGTTGGACTATCTTATCAGCTTTGGTTACTTTCTTGCTTGGTGCATTAGCCTTGCTTGGCTATTGATTGCTACTGGGATTCTTCTCTGTCAAGGTCAAGGTGCTCGAAGGGTGGCTTCGGCCTATGGTTGGGTGACAAGGGTATTGTCAATGGAAAAATGAGCATAATCCTTAATATTCTAATAGGTTATGGGCCCACACCTTCTTCATTCAGTCTAAACGCTGGAAGGAAGCATAGTCGCTAGGATATTGAGCTCGCTGAGGAACTGTCGCTATGGTTACTAGTAGGAGCAGCTTCCAAAACACTACCACTAGGGTTACTAGCAGAAGCAGTTGCAGAAACCCTAATCTTAGATCCGGCACCTTGTGATGGAGCATCTCTCTCAAGGAGAAGATATTCATATGCGCCCCAGTTCAGCGCACCTTTTGGCTATCTCAAAAGACAGAAACATCAGAGTTGAAGTTTTGGATCAAAGCATGACCAGCTACCAGTCAACTGAAGACATGAGTGAAACGATCAGTCTTTTACACTACTCAGCACTCACTGGAATGATTGAAGATGACATATGGATAATCAATAGTGGAGATTCTAGGAACATGACAGGAGATCAAGCCAGAATCTCAAACCTAAATGAGAAGAAGACATTGTACAAGGTAGATCTTGGAGACAAAAGCACTTACCCAGTCGAAGGATTTGGAAAAGCCTCCATCAAGTTGAAATCAGGTAACAATGTTCACTTAAGAAATGTTTTATATGTACCTGGTTTAGAAAATAATCTTGTATCGATATATTGCCTTGAAGACAAAGGAAACATAATAGCTTTTGTGGATGGAAAAGTATTATCATGGCATAAAGACTCCAGCATAGAGAATGTTAGGGTTATTGGAAGTCGTGAAGGAAATTTGTATAGACTACTAGAACAAAATGAAGAATCTCTCATACATGAAGAAGTCAACCCTAATGAACTTTGGCATAGAAGGTATGCTCATATTAATTATCAAGCATTACCCTTTCTCAGAAGAATGGTTGAAGGAATACCAGAATTGAAATCTACACATGAAGGAATTTGCAAAGGATGTGCCATTGGGAAGAATATCAAGAAACCATTCCCAAGCAACAACAACAGATCTAAGGAGATCCTAGATCTAATACACTCAGATGTTTTTGGTCCGATGCCAGTTAGATCTCTAGGAGGATCTCTTTACTATGTAATCTTCAGAGACAATTATTCAAGAAAGACTTGGCTATATCTATTGAAGACAAAAGACAAAGTATTTAGCAAATTCCAAGAATTCAAAGCAGAGATAGAAAACCTCACGAACAAGAAGATCAATACATTAAGAAAAGATAATGGAGGAGAATACACCTCAAAGGAATTCGTTGCATTCTGCAAATCGGAAGGGATTAGGAGGGAGATGACTATTCCTCATAATCCTCAAAAAAATGGTGTAGCAGAAAGAAATAACAGATCTATTGAAGAAACCGTAAAATCCTTACTAAATGATCAAGGTATATCCATGTTCTTATGGGGAGAAGCAACAATGATAGCAATATATGTGCAGAACAAAAGCCCTCATCATATATTGAAGGACATGACATGACACCAGAAGAAGCCTTCTAAGGTAAGAAACCTAATGTGGAAAATATAAGAATATTTGGATGTCCTGTTTAGTCTCACATTCCCAAGGACAAAAGGAATAAACTAGAACCCTCAGGAAAGAAGGGGATATTCATAGGATACAGTGATTCATCCAAGGCCTATAGAATATATATTCCAGAACAACACAAGATCGAAGTGAGCAGAGACGTAACATTCAATGAAAACATGGCCTTCCAGAAATCCATAGAATAAACTATTGAAGAAGAAGAGATTGAAGAACCTAATGAAAAAAGCACAGAAAATGGAAATGACAAAAAGGAATAGCCTGATCATCCTATGGAACCATGTGAAAACATTGATTCAGATATTGTACCTAAAACCAAGAAACGACCAGCTTGGCTTGAAGCCACCTTACAAGATGCAGAAAGACTCAAGGTTCCAGAAGGAAGATTCAAAAAGAGTAAAAGACCTAAAAGATTCTCAAGTTATGCAGCATACATGACGAAGCTTCTAGATGAAGAACCTACCAAATTTGAAGAAGCAGTTCAAAAGGGACAATGGAAAGAAGATATGACGGAAAAACATCAATCCATTATGAAAAATGAGGTATGGGAAATTGTACCTAGACCTAAAGAAAAATCAGTGGTAACTTCAAAATGGGTATACAAGATCAAACATGCAGCAGACAGAAGCGTGGATAAATACAAGGCAAGATTCATAGCCAGAGGGTTCTCCCAGAAGGAGGGAGAAGATTATGAAGAAACCTTTGCTCCGGTGGCTAGATATACTTCCATCAGAGCTATCATATCTCTTGTCGCTTCCATGGGATGGAACTTACATCATATGGATGTAAAGACAGCTTTCCTCAATGGAGCAATTGAAGAAGAAGTATATATTGAACAACCTCAAGGGTTTGAGGTACATTCCAAAGACACCCACGTTTGCAGATTAAAGAAAGCTCTATATGGACTCAAGCAAGCTCCAGGGGCTTGGTATGCCAAAATGGAAAGCTATCTAACGAGACTTGGTTTCTCCAAGAGTCATGCAGATCCAAACCTTTACTACAAAGTCATGGACAATGCACCTA
>JASDQU010014892.1:172097-188375 GCA_032191745.1 Picea mariana
ACAGATATAAGAAAAGTGAAAGATCCAGATTCTGATCCAGTAGATCCATCTCTATATCGACAACTAATTGGGTCATTAATGTATTTGGTAAATACTCGACCAGACATTTGCTTTGTCATAAATACACTAAGCCAGTTATAGGTGGAACCAAGACATGGGCATTGGATAGTTGCAAAGCATGTATTAAGATATATTTGTGGGACAATAAACTATGGCTTGAGATATATTGCATCCAGTGATATACAGCTTCATGGATTCATAGACACGGATTGGGCTGGAAGTGCAGAAGATAGAAAGAGCACTTCAGGTATGTGTTTCAGCTTGGGCTCTGCTATGATATCTTGGGGCAGTAGGAAACAGAAGTCTATCGCACTCATCACAACAGAAGCAAAGTATATTGCAGCATGTGAAGCATGCACAGAAGAAATATCGCTAAGGAATTTAATCTCTGATTTATTTGATCAGATTCCAGAATCGACCATAATACATTGTGATAATCAGAGTTGCATGAGATTATCAGAACATCCCGTGTTTCATGAAAGGTCGAAACACATTGAGATCAAATACTACTATATTCAAGATAAATTCTAGGAAGGAGAGGTAAAGCTCAAGTATATCCCCACATATGAGCAGACAGCAGATATCCTAACAAAACCTCTATCCAAAATAAAGTTTTCATATTTCCGAGAGAAGATGGGGATCGTGGAAATAAATCCCTTAGATGAAAGGGAAGAAATGACTCTCCAGGTTGGGAGGGAGCACTAAAAATATTATTGAAGACATTTATTTTCGAAATTGAAAAATAGTCCATCTTGGACAGATTCTTTCCTATTCAGAAAGTGGATTGAGATTTCTGACAGACAATGATTTCCCATTGTGGTTAACATGGGAAATGGTCCAAATTGCTAATGTATCATAGACAATGATTTCCCATTTTGGTTAACATGGGGATTGGTCTAGGGAAGTCTCTCTTCTTGAGGGTTACTCGAGAAGACTGAACCGCCTTGCCGGACAGCTATTTCTCATTGTGGTTAACATGAGGAATGGTCTATTTTGGAGGTTGATACAGGACAGTATTTTCCTCTTGTGGTTAACAGAGGAAATGGTCTGGACAATCATTCCTTAGGGTGTACTCATTCTCTCCAGGTTGCACTTTGTTTAGTGCTGGAGGAACGGCCCAGGGTGGGGAATGGTCCAGGCTCAGCAATCAGGGACAGGCATTCCTTAGGGTAGATTCATTCTCTCCAAGTTACACTTTGTTTAGTGTCAAAGGAATGGTCCATGCTCAGAAATCAGAAACAATCATTCTTCCTTGTTTGAGAAGAATAGGGAAGATAGCCCATCATTGATGTTCTACTCTGAGGGAAGATATTCTTTCAGATATCACATATGTGAGTGAAATATTGGCCCATATGATTCAGTTTATATCATAACATTGTTTCTGTGTAGGTTGATATCAGATGATTTTTATGTAGAGTTCTGCTACTGTGGTGGATATGTTCCACTATTTTTTACTATGTGTCATGGTCTGAGTAGTTGTGTACTACCATGGATAAACACAGATGTGTTATATCAATTAATATTGTACTTGTGTCATTGACATTATCCAGTTGGATAACTAATGACAGTGCTCGTGATGCTACTAGTTGAATGGTCTGTTTGTGCTCAAGGCCATACCTCCCTAGCTAGGAGGGAGTGTTGATATTATGGTAGCTTTGGGAGGTATGAACCTCTATTGTGACCTATGATGAGATTATAATATTCTGGAAGGAAGCAAAGAAATGAATGTAACCTTAGACGAGATGTCGGCTGAAGAAAGATACATAATATGAATTAATTAGTACCCATAAGGAGAAGTCAGCCCAGGAAATTCTACCAGAAATACTATAAATACAGGGTGCCAGTCTCTCATTTGTCACATTCACAGAATTGCAGAAGTCACTTGTGCGCACTGCAGTCTGGCAGTTTTGTGCGCAAATTCTGAGAAAGGTGTTGCGCTAGTTTCTAGGTTGGACTATCTGATCAGCTTTGGTTACTTTCTTGCTTGGTGCATTAGCCTTGCTTGGCTATTGATTGCTACCAGGATTCTTTTCTGTCAAGGTCAAGGTGCTCGGAGGGTGGCTTTAGCCTATGGTTGGGTGACAAGGGTATTTTCAATGGTAAAACGAGCACAATCCTTAATATTCTAACATTAAATTCATGAGATATTTACTCATTTTGTCCTCTCAACAAGAGTCTTCAACACCTTCACCAATCTTGAGTCTTGGACCTCGTCACATCAACAATTTGAAAATACACGTAAAACCTTGCTTTGATGTCACTTGATCCGAAAATCCTTAGATACAACTTATTCCTTTAAAATATACATGTTAGCATCTAACTTGATTCAGAATTAATTCTTGATCATGTTGAGATGATTTGCAGAAAAATGATGTTGTGCTTCTTATCCAAAATCTCATAAATTGATGATTAATTTGAAGATTTATGAGATGACACAATAGAAAATAAAAGAACTCAAATATACAACATTGATAGCATATATTACTTTATCTTCAAGTATCTTCTAGATAGTGAGACTGCTCTTCTTATCTCAAAATGTCAAATTTCATTACAATATGGACTTACAAAAGCCAATTTTATGGACTTTATTTAATTTCGTTGCTCAAACTCTGATAAGAATTTTACCATTGAATTCCTTGCGAAATTCTGAGAAAAATGAGTATAAAGTCGACCATATTATGAACTGGCTCAATTTTACCCTCTTTACACGCCAAACGATGCACTATGGAGCTCATTAATGGAAATCTGGGCTAAGAATTTCACAAATGACCTCTTAGCACAAAATTAACATCACCATTGAACTCTTGGAAAAAATAAAAAATGAGTATAAACATGCCTATGTTTGGACAATATACCTCATGGCACACAAATCTATACAACACATAAACTTAGCTTCTCCCTGTACACAAAACAATGCATCTATACATCCTCGAGATCTGTGTCAACATTGGGATTTGTGCCAGCATTGGGATTTGTGCCAACATTGGGATGTGTGTTGTCTCGGGATCTGTGTTGGTCTTGGACCACGCACCCATAAATAGGCCTAAGTCTAAACCTCCACGCAAAATCTTTGGAAACTTAATACTAAATCCAATGGAATCTCCATAACATATGGCGCAATGGTTAACTTGTTTGCATGTTATATGGTAGGTCAGGGGATCAAACCCTGACGAATTTTGATTATTCCATGGTTTTTGTTACAACGATGGCATATATATATGGTTATAACCAAAGTTTTAACCCCCCCCCCTCCCCCCCTAACGCATGAATATAGGTGGTCACATTGCACAAATAGAACCATACAATATGGGTCAAGGGTTGGGCCCTCAACCCTTTTTCCATCCAACCATACCACATTACAACTTTAAATATATATGAGACCATAGTAAGGTTAAGTCTCATCGTGTGGTCTATTGGTAAAGGCGCTTGGGTAAGGTTATGGGAGGTCATGGGTTCGACTCCCATAAAATTTTGATATTCATAAACCATTAATGGCTAATGGGAGGCTACCATGTGGCGGCCTCTCATTGGTCTATCCTTTCCATGTGTCAACACACAACTGGTTTGCTTGGATTGTACGAATTGCCAAGTCACTTTTCCAACTAGACATGCCATGTCACCTGCCTTCCACGCATCACCATATGAGGTCACCACATCAACACTTGTATGGCATGTATGGTCATGCCATGTTTCACCCCTACTGTGGTGACACGAGTCACCTTTGACCCTGTTGACTTTTTCCTTTTTTCCCCGGTTTGACTCGAACTTTGACCATCCATAACTTTCATATATCAACTCTGTTTCAGGCGATTTTTGCATCGTTGGAAATCTATCGTCGAGCTCTACGCATTAATATAGTTTGAAAGAACCTTTGAGATGGTCAAAGTTTGAGCTTTTCTAGATCTTCTTGAACCTCTATGAGTGTTCTGGATATTCCTGGACCTTCTGTGGACGTTATGGATCCTCATGGATCAAGAATGCTCCAAAAACACTCCAAAATGATCCAGAATTATCTAATCCTTATTGGTCTAGCTCCAATGCTCTTTTTTCCCTACTTGCCCTTATTTTTCAAGCCAAAAACTTGATGTCAAAAACTTCCTATTCTCCCCATACAAATTTTCTCTATTTTCCCAAGATATTTGACTGCACACTCTACCCAATGTTGATTATTCTTCAGGCCCATGCTTCCAATAACTACAAGATGTGACTTCTACATCCACCCCTTGATAGGTATTTAATGATTGGGCTCTCATACACTCAACCATAAAATAGAAGTTTGTCCCAATGATAATAAAATTCATAAATCTAGGTTTGGATTAATAACCACAATTAATTTCCTCCTTGGACCCTTATTAGACACTCCTAGACATTCCCCTCTCTTGTGGATTAATCAACCCCCATATCTGTCCATATTCTCAACAAATGGTATCACATTATATTTATTAAAATTAGAAAATACAATTCACATATTACATCGCTTGGCCATAGCCACATTCATATCTACATTATGCATTTATTAAATTGGGAATTATAGTGGGGATGTTACATATTGGAGGATGTGTCCTAATTATAGAGATCTAAAAAACATCACCATAAAGGATAAATTCCCTAGTCCAAATATTGATGAGCTTCATGGAGTGGCTTATTTTACAAAGCTAGATCTAAAATCAATATACCACCAAATCATATTAAGAAAAGAAGACATTCCCAAAACAAATCTTAGAACTCATGATGGCCACTATGAGTTCTTGGTCATGCCTTTTAGGTTGCCTAATGCTCATTATACTTTTCAAATCTTTATGAACAAAATTTTTTGACCTTAACTAATTATAAAGTTTGTATTGGATTTCTTTGATGATATACTTACCTATAGCAAATCATGGTAAGACCACATTAAAAATGTGGATAAAGTCCTACAAAGTCTTGAGAACAAACAATTGTATGTAAAAAGATCCAAATGTTATTTTGGGAAACAAGAAATAGAGTATTTGGGTCATATTGTTTTAAGGGAAGGGATTAAGGTGGACCCTCAAAAGATCCAAGCTATTACAAAATGGTTTAATCTGAAGAACATCAAGAGTCTTAGAGTATTTTTGGCTTTTACAATATATTATCAAAAAAATGTTAAGAATTATGCATGCATTGTAGGCCCACTCGCATCTTTCTTGAAGAAAAATTCATTTGTATAAAATGAAAATTCCCACTCTTAAAAGAGGCCATGTCTTCAACACCAATATTGGAAACACTTGATTTTGGTAAAAAATTCATAGTCTAATGTGATGCATCTAGACAAGGAATTGAAACATTATTGACACAAGAAGGGACAACATTGGATTTTGAAAGTAAACATTTAAATGGAAAAGACTTCGTGAAATCTATATATGAAAAAGAAATGGAAACAATTTTACATGCAATAAAAAATGGTGACAATATCTCATTGGGAGGCATTTTAAACTCAAGATAGACCATGATAGCCTAAAGTACATTTTGGAGAAAACATTGTCACAAGAAGAGCAAAAAAAAATGGGTAGGAAAAATGCAAGGGTTTCATTTTGAAATAATCTACAAAAGGGGGAAGGACAATGTGGTCACAGATGCCCTTTCTAGAATAAAAGAAGCCTCAAGTTTGTATTCCATTACATCTTCCATTTTGGTGTGGTTGGAAGAATCTCCTCGTGAATGGAAAAATGACAATAGTAAGAGACATAAAATACAATGGATGAAATCTAAGGAACATTGGGAGTGGAAGAGATATATTCTCTGGTACAAGGACATAATAAATTTATGCCTTCAGTCAAAGTTGAAGCAAAAAATATCAATCAAGTCTCATGACTCTCCGATGGCAGGACATTTAGGGTTCCTTAAAAAACATCAAGGATCAAAAATGATTTTTTTGGGGAAGGAATGAAGAAATACATTCAAAAATTTGTGAGACAATGTCAGGTTCGCCAAAGAAATAAAGGAGAAACAAAAAAAACTCCAGGGTTACTTAAGTAACATCCCCAGTTTTAATTCCCATAAATTATAATGAAATTGTGTAACTATCATTTAGGTTGGTGAGCCGATATGTTTGGGGAAAAGAGCCCATATTGATTAATATGGCCAGGGGATAAACTATGTATTACATACATTGAAATGATTAATAAAAATGATAATTGTTGGTTGTGATATGAGAGGGACAAAAACAATGGGGGGATAAAGAGGGTTTTATTCATGGGTTTTAAATCCCAAACCTTTTCCCTGATTTTTATTGTTGAGTGAAACTTCTATTTTGTTGTTGAGTGTTCCAAAATCCAATAATTCAATTCATGTATGAGGTTCAGTGAGGAAGTCAACCTAATCAATTATGACAACATGGGTTAAGTGCAATCATATTTTTTGGGAACAGTGAGAGTGACGCAAGAAAGGAAGAAGAAGGAGTTTCATATGGGAAAAAGAGGACAATTTTACCTATAGGTTTTGGGAAGCGGGGGAGGAGCTCAATTTTGGGAATATCACCAACCATTCTATCCTTGAGGACAACAATTATTGGACCATTTTTTGCTAAAATTGAGGCATTTGTGCCTGTAAAAATGGTTTGTAAGCATGTAGTGTGTTTTCCTATTGAGTAAATGGTGCAAAAGCCTTGTGAAGGCTACTATGAGCACTCCTTGAGCAATTGAGAGTTCCTAGAGTCCCTAGCTGTGATATTCCTAGCCAACCAAGTGCATTGGAAGCCCCGATAAATGAATGGTATATCCCAAGGGACTGTGAGTAGAGAAGGGGGTACATTCCTTGGGTTGTTCAGGTTGTGGGGAAAAGAGTTGGTGGATTGGGAACTATTGTTGGAGTAGAACCTAGGTTTTGGGATGTTGAATGTGGAGAATGGACAACCAAGAGGGATGGATATCCTTATGTACTCATAGCCTCAGCTCAGGGGTGGTTTGTTGTTGAGAGAAAATGAACAACAAGCCTATGGATGGGAGTAACATTCTTCATATGTAACTAGTTGGTTAATTTATAAATGGATAAGTTTCTATTGTTTTTATTATGACTTTTTCACTATGTAATGAAAATTTGAATGTTATATTTTTGTTGGGTTTGTTTTCATTCATGGTTTTTATTGTTTTGTTAGTTGCATGAGTTATTTGGCATGTCATGTGCATGTAGTTTCTAAATGGTATCAAGATAAGCTAAGTCATTTTTGTAGTAGCGGGACTCAACTTGGAGGTTGGGTATGTTACAAATTGGTATCAGAACTCAAGGTTCAACACCGAGCTTGTATGGGCCAAGACCGATGTGAAATTGGTAGAATTTCACTATTTTAGAGTTTCACCTATGATGGATTTGGGGAAAATGGTGAAAAGAAGGTGAAATCCCCAAATTTGTGAGAAAATTTGAGTTTAAATTGCCTCAGGACAATCAAAGAAAGGATAAATGGAATAAATATGCAGGTTGCAGAGTTAAACTTAGTTGGAAAGGGAGAATTTTTCATTTCCGTGGTGATTGAAGAGTTGTAATATTGGCGGATCATATATTTTCAACATTAGGAATTGACAACCGAGATTCAACCTGGAACGATTAAGAAATTCTAAGTGCATTGACGAAGAAATTTGGGAGGAATTACAAAAATTCTCAAAAAAATTATAAGTTTCAAAATTTTGGAAAACTTTTGTACAATGATGATGTGGACTATACCGTGACATTGGTTGACAAGGTCCATGGTGGAAAAAGGCAAGGGTTGTGGAACAGATTTGGTGGATTGATGACTGAGATCACCCTGAACTCAAATATCGACGATCCAAATCCAACATGAGATTAGGAAAAAAAAAATCCTAAGTTAATAGTCTCATGGGAGAAAAACTCGCGGGGAAAAAGCCTCACGGGAAAAGCTCAATGGCATGCTAATTGACAAGTCCAAAGGTCCATGAAGTTAAGCCCAATATGCTTGTGGAATGTAGGTAGCAGAAAAATCTTATTGGTGTGCATATTGAAAAGGTTGTGAGAGAAAGGTCGCGGGAAGAGGATTGTGGGGAGAAGCTCATGATAGGAAGATCATGGGGAAAGGCTCGCAGGAATAGGCTCGTGGGAATGGGGCTCACAAGAATAATATCGCAGGGAAAAGGTTCGTAGGGAATGTATCACGAGAGAATACTTTGTGGGAAAAGTAAGTGGAGCTAAGCTCGATGGGATTGAAGGACGTGGGTCGCGGAAATTTTTTATAGAATGTCAACTTGACACTCCACATGGAAAAAAAATTGCAAAGGTAAGGCCACGAAGGTAAAGATACGAAGGCTAAGCCCGATAGGTGTGTTAACTTGTTCCTTCGCATGAAAAAGTATGTGAAGTTAAGCCTGATAGGATTGCGGTTTACGGGCTACAGGAAAGTCATGATACATGGTAATTTTATCTTCCCGATGGGAAAAGGCCACGAGGTTAAATCCGATAATATTGTGGGTTTGAATTTTAGTAGACTTGGTTTATGGATGATGGAGGATATTGATGGATGGTGACATATCCAAATCAATGGATGACACATGAACTCAATAGACATGTGGCATGCCATGTCAGTTGGACTTCCTGAGGTCAGGTGTAGGTTTGTTAGACAACAGAGGTATTCCAAGAGAGGACAAACACCTTTAGTAACCACTCACACAACCAGATCAAATATCAACACATTGATTTTTTGACATGGTAAAACCCCTACGAGGAAACATCCATGGCCCCAACCAACGTGGCCACTTGGAGTAGTTTATTAATGCAAAATATAAAAGATTACAGAATATTTTACAAGAGAGTTTCTCACAATCGATCATCCATAAATGACCCTCCATGCTCTTTAAATAGAGATCATGAGCCAATTGGGTGTTAAGCCATAGATCAATGTAGCCATTAAGATTGAGGAGAATATGAACCGTAAGATCACTTTATTTCGGAAACATATCGTGACTGTCATATTTACTAAATACAAATGCATACTAAAGAAACACACTTTTACCGAATGACACATTAGACCAAGTAGATCTTAACTAACTCCTAAATGTCTAAATATCCTAACATCCCCCCTTAATAACAACTTGGGATAGGATTGAAGGATTTACAATAGTGACACAATAGGAGAAGGAAGGAGGCATTAGACCCTATCCCCCCTTAATGACAACTTCCTAAACTCCTAACATAGATCGAAGTTTCGAAAACTTCACTTCCGTAAGAGACTTTGTGAAAATGTCTCCAACTTGATCTTCTGTAGGGAAAAAGAGCACTTCAATAACTTGATCATGAATGAGTTTTCTGATGAAGTGCATGTGTAGCTCAATGTGTTTGATGCGTTGATGTTGAACTAGGTCTTTGGCAAGCTTGATGGCACTCTAATTGTCACACCAAAGGCTGGTCAGATGTTGCTGCTAGAATCCAAACTCTGAAAGGATCTGTTGAAGCCACAAGGCTTCCTGAATTGCATTTATCATTGCTCGTTACTCTGCTTCTGCTGAAGAAAGTGAAATAGCTTTTTGTTTCTTATAGGCCCAAGTGACAGGTCCTGAACCAAGGCTAAAAACATAACTTGCAGTAGACTTCTGATCATTAGGTTCGTCGACCCAATATGAATCAGTGAAACCAACCAATAAGGATTCTTCGTTGAACGGTAATGTATCCCAAACTGAATTGTACCCCAGACATACCGAAGTATCCTTTTAGTTGTGATGGGTGTTATATATGCACTAAAAAGACACTAAAAACCCTCAATTAAATTGTCAACTCGGGGTAAGTAAACTTAGAGTTGTAGCAAAATATATGCCAAAGGTAGAACGACTGATAGTAGTATAGTCTAACTAAGGAAGTGGCTATCTAAGGCTAATCTATTCAAGGAAAGCTATCTAATGAGAAAACCCTAATAAGCAACTTTAAACTATGTAACCTAAGTACTTTTGGACCAAGGATCGATGAATAGTTCTAGAAAAACAAGTGAAACCTCTATTTAAAGCAAACTAGTTCATAACAATAAGCAATAAGAAAAAGAAAACTATTTAAGCATAACAATAAGCAAATAACAAAAGCAAACTACTTTAACTTGCCAACCTAAATTCAATGAGCAACTACCCTATGAAAGCAAATAAATAAACAAGCCAACAACTATTCTATTAAAGCAAGTAAATAAGTAAGCAAAACAACTAACTAACCTATTAAAGCAAGTAAACAAGTAAGCAAAGAAACTAACTAATCTATTAAAGCAAGTAAAAAACTAACTACTCTAAGATAACTTCTACTGCAAGTAAACTAATTAAGACTTCTCATTGAACAACTATCTAGCCTAAGAGGCAAGTGAACTATGTTCTTAATTCAAACTTCAAAACTATTTCTAATTCATAAAAGAAAATCTATTTAATTGAAAGAAAGAGAAATTAACAACTAGTCTTGAACCTATGATAAGCAAGCTACTATCTAATCTATCAAAACAAAGACTATCTATCCTACAACAACAATAAAAATATCTACGAAAGCAAGAAACTATCATGCATGAATCATCAACAGTATAACGAGACTATGCTAATAAACTCAATCGCATTATATACTAATGAAGCAAATTCATACTACACTAAACTCAATAATTAACTACAACTTGAAATTGCAACCTAAATCTAAGCCAGAAATTGCATAACATAAACTAAACTAGCTCTATCTTAACAATTCAAATTGCAAAAAAAAAAAGGAAATGCTCATAACCATAAATTAAACACTATTCTAGCATATGACAAGTAATGAAATGAGTAAACTAGCTAACAACTAGATAAGAAAAGACTAAATAGGATTTGAATAGGCAAATTGCAAATAAAAACTAACATTATCACTATCCATCCACTAAAACCCTATCAAAGAAAGCATGAATTAAATTTATGTCCTAAAACTTTGTTTTAACTTCTATTTCAGCATGAAGAAAGTCTATTCTACCATCTAACTACACACGGGGTTAGTGTCTAAATCCGCAAGATTGCTTCTACTAACTAATAACTCATTGCATACTAACAAAACTCCTCATAATAACCTACAAAAACTAAGTTAAACCAATTAAATCACAAACAACAAATTAAATAAAAAAGAAGTAAAATATCATTTCATGTATAGGAAATAAAATAAAAATGCATCTACACTATCTAATTCACAAATAAACTCATAACATAGTTACCCAGACTATTGGTGGGCCCCCCAGCAGTCGTGGTTACTCTTCAAAGGCACACCACGAACTTCAGCTCAATGATTTCATCATTAAAACTAAAAACCCAGGTTTTACACAGTCTAGCAAAACGAAAATGGCAAAACAGAGCCAAAATCGTATTTGCCTCTAACACACTACTTCTTAGCTATTGTATGACCACCATGGTGGTATTTATAATCTTTACAGACCAAGTGGTGAACCACTGAAGGGTCAAACCACTTCTAAATATAGCAAATTACATTAATGGTGCCCTAACTGCCGAAATAGAGTGATCCAATAATCACCCACCATAACAACCCAAAATCGATTTGTCAAGAGTTCAGTAGTTGGAGGGGATAAGCACAAGTAAAACCCATGTCTCTGATTCGCCCACTATTGGCCGCCAATGCCATAACTACCAAATCGCCCACCGTTTTTGTGCAGGACGAGGTGTTGGACGGAGTGTCGGACCGGGTATCGGATGCAGAATTGAAAACCATGAACTGCTCTTAACCCATTCAGAATTTCAGGAAATAGCCTGCAAGGAACCTAATTGGGCATATTACACACAAAACCCATGTGCCGAAATTTTCAGATTCCACTTCATGCTCCCACAATTTAAGATTTAAGTTAGCTTCCTGTAATAGTTCTAAATGGAGTACCAGAAGCATAAACATGATGCGATTTTGCCCTGTAACACCAAAAAACGTGAATTATATTCTTGGAAACATAAAAACATAATGAATTATACTCAAGATCGACATAAAACATGAATTATGCATACTTGGTGTAGATCATAGCATTTTGGCACAAAATTCTTCAAAACATGAAAACGCATATACACATTCGGCAAAAAGGATCTAATTAACGTCATAAAATCGATCATATATCGGGCCCAACAAGTTTCTTTCCAATGGATTTCATGGGGTTTTTGCATATACCGAACAACAATACCAACAACAAAGGAAATATTAGGATGGGTATTAGTCAAGTATAAGAGGCTACCAACTAACTGACAGTATAAGGTGGCATCAACTTCGAGAGAAGTACGGGTTGCGGCAAGATTGACTCCAAGCTGGAAGGGAGAAGGAGTTGGTTTAAAATATTCCATGCGAAAGTGATGAAGAAGGTCACAAGCATACTTAAACTGGGACCACACAAGTCACTTTGAACAAGCTGCAAAGATCTTGAGGCATGCCAAGAGGTACGTTGTCAAAACTGTCATGATGATGTTTTTCGAGAAAACAATCGGCACACACACCATCTCTCCGAGAAACAAGAGGAAGACCAATCACCATCTGTTGATTACATAATTGCTACAATGAACAATACTTTAGATGACCAAACCACTCATGCCAAAGTTTTCTCAAGTCATCGCTATGAGAAACAAAAACTGATGGAAAATATGATGACCCAAAGTTTTCAAACTTATACAACCTGGTAATATCATCAACAATTGCAGTTGCAAGAATATGCTTAGGATCTTTTAGATCCTTGATTACAACTTGGTGAGGTGAAAACTCTATGGTTTTACCTTCACCTAAATGAGTGATTTGATATACTAATAGAATGTTACAAGAAAGACTTGGAACACATGATACATCATTGAAATGATCATTATTTATTTGAACTGTTATATATCCTACAACACTAAGAGATCTATCATCACCAACAAATATTTTCTTGTTGTTACATTCATTTAGAGCGGAAATATGTCTTTATCCTTAGCCATATGATAAGATGCTCCAGAATCAATAAGACACTCATCAGAAGAAGAAGTAGAAGTTGCATTGAAGGAGAAACCAGAAGTAGAAAGTGCATGTCCAGAAGAAGAAGAAGTAGAATCAATATTGATGTTTTTCTTCTTCATAGTTGCTTCTAAAGCTGCCATCTTCTTGAAACATTTGGACTCATCATGACCATCTTTATCACAAAAGTTGTAATGTGTGCCAGTCTTCTTAGTTTTATATTTTTCTCCTTTGTCACCACTAGAAGCTGAAGTTGTCTGAGTGGGTTTGGGACCCTTGTTTTGCTTATTGTTGTGGCGAGGATGTTGCTTCTTAGGATTCTTGGGTTTATCTTTATGTTGGGCGACTAAGGATTTGTTGAAGGTACCTCCAGTGTTGATCACTCCAAGTTGTACAAGATTATCTTGCACTCTAATCAAAGCATCACAAAAGGACTCAAGAGTGGGTTTTTGATAAGCTTTCCCTAGAGCCTCTCTCATGGAATAAAAGGTAGATACAAACACAGAATATGCACTACCTAGCTTAAAAAGAATAATATAGATGCAACGTTGTTCCTCCAACTTTATGCTACACTCTTCACATAAAATTCTAAGTGTTTTAAACTTAGATAGATAGTCTTCAATGCAAGAAAAATCATTTGGAATTAAAGTAAATATCTGATTTTCTAATTGATGTGATCAAATAATATCGTGTTTACCAAACATAGATTCAAGCTTTTCCCAAGCTTCATCGAGGTCATCAATTTCTTGAAGGTGGAACCTTAAATCTGGAGAGATGGACATTCTGATCAGTCCACATGCTTCGTCATACCTATTAGCCCATTTGACTTTCTTTTCATTATCAATGGGTTCTTTTTCCTTTCCCAAGGTAATCTGGTACATGCATTTACTTCTTAATAAATCCTCTATATGGGATTTCATTGGAAGTAGTTGATGTTGGTAAGCAAAAGATTACTGGAAGAAGCCATATTAAATATGTATATAATATGGATTTAAAAACTGAAACCGATTATATGGATGGAAAGATCTTGAAAAATTAGGCGGTTTTAAAAAAAATGGCACTGAAAACGGACTTCGGATGTGAAAGTTATGCCCTTCGTTTTACAAATAAGTTGCTTTATGAAGTGACCCACTTTTTTAAACAAAAGTGGAGATCACTTTTACAATGAAGTACTTTATAAAAGAAAGTTGCATGCAAAATAAATAACTTTAAAATAAAATATTAAAGCTACTTATAGTGATTCACTTTTATACATGGAGTGAAGCACACTTTACAATTGATGCATGAACTTTTTCAAAAAAAAGTAACAAAAAGAGACTTGAACTCAAGACCTCTTACTTAATAAGGCAAGTTTTAACCAAGTGAGCTAGCAAAACACATTGTGTTGTTTAGAAGGAGGATTTTTGTTGTTGTTGTTTTTGTTGTTGTTGAAGACGGCCTTGAAGAGCGTGCTAATAAAAAAAAAATCACACTAGAAAAAAAATTCGCTTCTCGATGACAACAATAGTTAGATTTCGGTTAGCTTACCCAGAAAATGCACATTTTCCTATATGTTTCTGATTTGTCGAGATCGTACAAGGCACGGGGAAAGAGAATACGTAGATATAAAAGAGTATCAACCTGGAAACAAACAATATAAAGCCGAAATAAAACCAAAATAATATTCTACAAAAAAATAAAAAGGGCGTATTCACGCTTTATACCTCCGGATCTGACTGAAATAACCGTATCTTGGGTAAACATAAACATTTTTGAGTGAAACGAAAAGTGTTCTTGACTGAAATGAGTGCTTCGGATGCAATGAAACAAACCTCTTAGCCCAGAAATGTATCAAAATGGTAGAAACCAGAGAAGAGGCAACTTGGCTTCACGATCTCGATCTACAAAGGGATCGGGTCTTCAAACAGGCTCTGATACCATATTTGACAACACAGGTATTCCAACAGAGGAAAAACACTTTCAGTAACCATTCACACAACTAGATCAAATATCAACACACCGATGTTTTGACATGGTAAACCCCTACGGGGAAACTTCCACGACCCCAACCAACGCGACCACTTGGAACAGCTTATTAATGCAAAAGAAAAAGGATTACATAGATATTTTACAAGAGAGTCTCTCGAAATCGATCACCCACAAATGACCCTCCATTCTTTTTAAATAGATATCATCGACCAATCGGGTGTTAAGCCATGGATCAATGTAGCCATTAAGATCGAGGATAATATGAACCGTCAGATCACTCTATCTCGGGAACATATCGTGACCGTCGGATTTCCTAACTACAAATGCATACTAATGCATACTAAAGAAACAAACTTTAACCTAACGACACATTTCACCAAGTATATATTAACTAACTCCTAAGTGTCTAAATATCCTAACAGATTTGACGAACTGTTTGTTGGATTACTGAGAGGGGGGGTGAATTAGTAATAGAGAAATTTAATCCTTTTTAACCATATAATCCAAGTGTTATATCAATGTAGAATTATCATCCAATAATTGCAGAGTAAATAAGCAATGAACAAATGAACAATCATACACATACATAGTACACCAGTGTTTTACGTGGAAACCCAAAGCGGGAGAAAACCACGTAATATTTTTTCTTATATGTCTTGAAGAATTACATTCATTGGAAGCACCAACTTCCTTTGTTTTCCAGCTACAACTGGAAGGAGGCTCCAACCCCCTATTTTCTCAGGCTATAACCTGAGGGAAGCTCCAACTCCCAAATTCTCTGGCTACAACCAGAAGGAGGCTAAAATACCCTTATGTTCTTCGACTACAACCGTAAGGTGGATACAACCACCTATCCTTGCCCCGTCCAACCGCTCTGACGTATAAGTAGAATGATGGAACCATTGTCACACTATCACTGTGAGATATACTACTGTAAACATGTACCAATCAACATGTAATCAATCTGTACCATAAAAAAATGCATCAACCATGCACCAACCTGTACCTCAACCTGTAATCAACCTGTACCATAAACAAGTGCATCAACCATGCACCAACCTGTACAAAATATGTACCATGAACAAGTACATCAACCATGCACCAAACTTGTACAAAACCTGTACCATGAACAAGTGCATCAACCATGCACCAAACCCATACAAATAACCTGTCACAACAACCTATCACAACAACTTGTCTCATCAATCTTATCAACCAAATCATATCTACTCACCAATATCAATCACCAAGAAAACTCTCAAAGATGTGCATCAACCAACCATAACACAACAAATCATAATCATCACCAATATCAATATGTGCTTCTAATAA
>JASDQU010014892.1:196444-213243 GCA_032191745.1 Picea mariana
CTCATCACTTCACTTTATTATTTACCTTCTAAAAATCTCTTAAACCACTTTGACTACTTTGACCTTTTGGGGCTTCTAGATGACTCATGAGGGTTCTCCAACTTCACATGGCCATAACTCTCTAACTGTGAGGATTTATGTGGCGTTCCACATACCACTGAAAATGGCATGACATCTACTATCCATCTATAATATTATTGCCTTCAAATATATCAAAACGCGTACCATTATATATCAAACAAACTCGGGTCCATTACCCAAACCTGGGTTCTCCAACTTCTCATGACCATAACTCTCTAACCGTGAGGCGTTATGTGAGGTTCCACATACCACCAGAAATGAAATGACATGTAATATCCATCTAGAATAGTCTTACCTTCAAATATATTAAAGCTCATACCATTATACATGAAACAACCTTGGGTCCATTATCCAAACCTTTGTGCTACCGAAATTCGCTACCGAACTTTCTCCAAGGGTTGACATCAATCACTAAGGGTTGACATCAATATACAATATCACTCTCCAATAGTTGACATCAATGAAAACCAACTATCCATCAGCCTAAGCCAACTGTGTGACACTGTTACAGTAGTAAGTCAATCAATTTCTATGGAAATTTCATAGATTTTAAAGTCATCAACTTGTAGAGGCATTTTGAGGGCCTAAACAACATTTTTAGGTAGTCAAAATCGAATTATTTGTGCGTCTACTTCTAGAAAAAAAGAGATCAATGAGAGCTTTCCAACGAGTTATTTCGGGCACAAGACAAAGATCATATGAGAAAGTTACAATTGAAATAATACAAGGTATATTTTTGTCTCTAACTTACTTCCAGAGGGCATAACTCCTTGCTTAGAATTCAAGAGCACTTTTTGTAAATCCCATGGACCATAGAAGATAGCCATGGAACCAGATTTGGAATCTGGGTACCTAAAATTAACAAGATGGAAGAGAAGACACCTATAGCAATAAGGGGTAAAGATGAGGAAACAATTTAAACTTCCACATTTCATAACTATTAGCCTGAATATCGGATAAAGGTAAAATTTTGGGAGATAACGCAAAAGGAAGGTATGAAGATAACTATTTGGGTTTATGGAAAAATTGAAAAGGAGTTGGCATAGGGATCCTTAAACAAAGCTAAAAAGTTATGAGAAAGTGCAAAACGATAAAGTTGTCATTTCCAGATTGCTGCAGATTTTAACTGGAGCATCAATTTGACAATATGAGATTTGTTGTGAACTCGGTGCCAACCTTATTATATATGTCACATAGAAAATTTTCCTTGTTTCCCGACATATTTACCTTTGTAAGTGGAAAAATTTTGTGTTTGAGATTAGTTGCACCAGATAGAAAGGTGCACAAGAGGGGCAATTTGGAAATATTCAATTGACTATAACTTTCTTATCAATGCTCACAATTGAGCGAGAATGTAGTCATTGGGAAGATATTGGATGGGAGGATTTGGATATTCACTCAGAATTTAGTTTTGAGCTGAAGAATTGTCAAGGAATCAGAAGCAAGGTGACTAGTGGACTTGAAGGACATAATTGAACAAAAATGGGAATTTCAGGAAGCCATAACTTTGAGCTCATAAATCAAAACAAGGCATGAGTATAGTTGTTGGAAAGTTAATATAGAGAACAACATGATAGATGTTTGAATCCTTTTATAAATCATCTAATTATGTTATGAAGATGCAAGAAAAGGGAAATTGGATTCTATGAATCATGAAATGGTTAAGTGTGAATGTTTTCCAAATAACCCCAGTTTTGGAAAAATAATCCTTGATATCAAAGGTGAAGGCTAGATGTTAGTTTTTGGTAAAGAAGAGTGAAGATTCTCATGATGATATCTATGTAGTGGTGTAAAGACACTTTTGGAAGTGAAACCAATTGGAAATAAAGGGAGTGAGTTTTAACGACGAGGTATTGTGGATTAGCAGAGAAACACTCAAGGATAGAGTATTATGTAAAGGGCCTATTAAAAATATGAATATATGTATTGAATAAATATTGTGTGGGTATATTTTAAATTAAAAATCAAGGGTCCAATGGACAGGGAAGTGCAGGGCTACAAAACAAGTAATGGAAGGTTGATAAAGGACTCAGGAAGACAAAGAAAGGATAATATTTAGCTTCTACAGATTTTGAATGGATTACAAAGGAAAATCAATGGAGATTCACACATGAAACATAAATTCGATAGGTGAAAAATGTCATTTGCATGCATAGGGAGTTATGGGGGACTCCATAATCTTGAAGGTGGAAAAGTTTGTTCTAAGAAAAAATAAAGCATCTCACGAGGTGAGGCGTGACTCATGGACTAGGTGTAAGCATAGGAATGAAAGAAAAAAGAATTGTTGGTTATTACTTAGCTAATTTTGTTTATAAGTATTCAAAGCAAGAGATCCACTTTTGTTATCAGAGTGCACAGTGGAAGCAAGGAATAGGTGAAAGGATAATCAAGTTTATTCGTTGAAAGTGACCAATAAGGGCGTATTGGTTGAAAATACATAATGGCCAAGTGGAATTTGGATGTAAAAGGTTCATAATAGGAAATAATGGTGCACAAATTAGCAGAATGGTAGTGCACAAGGAAGTGAGGATCTACAGGAATTCAAGGATATCCATATACAACAACAAAAATAAATAAATAAAGATGAAATAAATATGCATTGGGTGATAATGGAAGTGATGCATGATTCCTATAATAAAGCTAAAATGCATGTGCATGAAGTAGACATGATGAGATTGAATGCTTAATTCATATTGATGTGAATTTGTACATGTGGACATGCCTAAACATGCTTTTGGCATGCTTTTAGACTGAGAGTAGTCTGTCATTATGTGTGAGATAACGATGTCATGATAATTGAATAAGACTAATGATGGATTGTGTATCCTGTTGGAGTTTCTTCACACACACCTAGGATTTATTTTTCCTAAGTTTTTTCCTTTTTCATTAGTCATAATTAGTCATTATCCAGTCTCCTATATTTTAGGGGATAATATTCCACCTGGAGAATATTCTCTTTCAGTTGACACTTTAGTTTGACTAGTTGAGTTGAGTTTAGATGTTGCATTGGTTTTTCCACCATGCAACATTGGGATCATCACCATGATAATTAAACCTTGCCTTGGTATCATCACCAAACTAGCGCATTAGCCTTGATTCCTTGAGTTAAATCCTCACTACTCTTTGTTCAGACAGTTAACTGAAGACTAGTTGACTAGTTAACTCAAATAGGTGGCAGTTCACTCCTGTATTAACTGCCTGAGAGACTAGACTAGGTGGAAGTTCACTCTCGTAACTGTTGGTGTGTGTCCAGATCACTCTAGACCACCACTATGGCGCATTGGTTATCCTTCAGTGTGCACTCATTGAGTTATACAGAGTATATTATGTGTAAACTATTCATTATTCACAACGGTTAATGAGAATTATTTCATTATTTCTCTCCTTATTCTTCTTTCTCCAATTCTCTTTGCAATTGAGTGTATTATTGTTTAGATAGATCTATTATGTGTAGTTTCAACACATTTACATGGTATCAGAGCCGATGGAATGCTAAGCAAAATATACACCAAAACTTTTTGCAGGTACAAAAGATTGAAGACAACAGAAAGATGGATTTCCAAAAAGAATTCACTCTTACACCTTACAACTATTTTGCATGGAAGGAGAAAATATCCATACATTTCCAAACCAGAGGGTTGTACAGGTTAACCTTGAATACAGATACAGAACCGACATCAGCCATAGAAAAATCCAAGTACTTAAATCGCATGGATGAGGCACTCGGAACAATTTGCAGTCTTATTTCTCTCGATCTCCTTTTTCACATATCTTCCTATAAGACTCCCAATGAATCCTGGAAAACCTTGGAAGGGATATTTGCAAAATAGGGGGAGATGAGGGGACACATTCTAGAGGTGGAGTTGCTCACATTGGATCCAAAAAGGTTCGACATTATCCAATATTTATTTACCAAATTCAAGGCTTTATTGTCGCAACTCAAAGCTTGCGAGGTTGATAAATCGACGGAGGAGAAACAAATGGTTCTCACCATTCTCTCCAAGATTGGTCCTGAATTCTCTATATTTGTATCCACATTCCATACTGTCAGATTCACCTCTGGAGCCACCTGGAAGATGCCTTCTCTTGAGGACTTTATCGAATACTTGACACAAGAGAAAAATAAGCTCATCAACATGGGCACAATCAAAGGCCCAAGGGCACATGCACTCACTGTGCATGATGGCAGCCAAAAATATCAGAAATCTAAAGATAAAGATAAACAGAAAGCTCATGCACATTCGAAGAAGGAAGGGTACACAAAACCCTTCACCGATGCCTCCGATTCCAAAGGAGAAAAGGGAAGAAAAGGAGATAAATGCACATACTGTCACAAAGGATTCCATTCAGAATGTGCATGCATGCAAAAGAAAATAGATCTGATGTCTCAAATACTTCATCAAAACAACCTTGGAGATCGCATCCCTAAGGGTGCCAAGAAGAAGAAGCCAGAAGATCCAAATTCCAAGAAAGGAAATTCTAGCCATGCCTTGATTTCCATCAACTCCTCTCTTGATGCTTGGATCGTTGATTTAGGAGCATCACATCATATGGCTGCCTCAAAAGTAGTATATTCTTCTTTGGATGCATGCAAAGGTCCTCCTATTCTGATGGGAGACAACTCTTCTGTCAAAGTCACCAACAAAGGAAGGATTGAACTCACCAACGGAAGCTTCGAGAATGTGTTGCATGTTCCCAAGCTTTCTATCAACCTTCTCTCTGTGTATCATATGACGAATTCCGACACCGGAAAGAAATTCATATTCACACCAAATTCTGTGTACATCTACGACATGCAAACCAACTCCGGGGTTGCTATCTGTGAGGTAAATCATCAGTCTAGATTGTATACATTTTCTGAATTCATTGAAACTGATTCTGCTTTATTGCTTACTCATGCTGATGAAAGTAGTAGGATATGGCATGAAAGATTTGAACATTTGAATTTCAGATACATGCAACATATTAGCAAGAACAGATTGGTTGATGGTCTACCAGAAATCCATTTCTCCAAGGGAGTGTGTGAGGGATGTTTTCTCGGGAAACACACTCAAGAGAAATTCGACAAGGGAAAGTCTCAGAGAGCCTCCGCACATTTAGATCTGATCCATAGTATACTCATGGGTCCTTTTCCACATCGATCGATCATCAAAGAGAGGTTTTCTCTCATTTTTGTTGATGATTTCTCACGTTTTACTTGGATCTACTTTCTCAGGCAAAAATCCAGGGTCTTTCAACACCTCAAAGATTTCAAAGCCCGGGTTGAGACACAATCTGGAAAGAAGATCAAATTCCTTCGAACTGATAATGGGGGAGAGTATGTAAATCATGAGATCCATAATCTTTGTCATGAGGTAGGGATTCATTTGCAGCACACAGTTCCCTATACTCCGCAGCAAAACGGAGTTGTTGAGCGGAAAAACATATCTCTAAAGGAGATGGAATCTTGCATGTTGCATGCAAAGTCACTACCATAGAGACTATGGGTCGAAGCACTTAATTGTGCAACATATATACAAAACAAATCTCCTTGTATATCTGTCAAGGATAAGACCCCCTATGAGGCCTAGAGCGGCCTCAAACTGGAAGTGACCCACTTTCGCATTTTTGGTTCACGTGCATGGGCTAGGATTCCCTCTAAAAAGAGGAAGGCACTTGATCCACAGAGCACTGAGTGCATTTTTGTTGGATACCCCAACAGTGTGAAGGTATATCAGCTTATTGATCTTTCCTTAGACTGGATCATCATTAAGCATAGTGTCTAATTTGAGGAAAGTGTCTTGCATGTACCTCAGCAGCCACATGCAGACACCTCCACACTTCCACCTGTCTGAGATGATGAGAATGCACATGCCGACTCTTCTTCAGATGAGAGTTCTGATTCAAAGTCAAATTTAGTACAGTCAGATGTAGATTCAAAGCATATATATGCAGTTGCAAAGCCAGAGCAGAGGCCCAAGTGGGCACAGACTACTCTTCAGGATGAAGGGGATCTCGTTGGTGATCCAACCGATACTAGGACTCAATCTTATTTTGAGGAGCCTCATGTTTCACTCTCTGCCACTGAACCATTCCCTTCAATGCATATTTTCTTGGTTTAGTCTTCAGATCCACAGTCTTATGGCGAGGCTTCTGGAAATCCCTTTTGGGAATCCTCCATGCAAGAGGATTACAACTCCCTCCTTGAGAACCAGACTTGGGATCTAGTTCCCCTTCCTTCTGGGAGGAAAATTTTTAGATGCAGATGGGTCTACAGGACCAAGAGTGCAGTGGATGGACAAACCAGTGGATACAAATCCAGGCTTATCACCAAAGGCTTTTAGCAGGTTCATGGTATTGACTATGATGAGACCTTCACTCCAGTAGTGAAGATGGATTCCATATGTTTGGAACTTGCCATTGCGGTAGCCAAGGGATGGGAAGTCCATCATATGGACGTGAAGAATACTTTTCTTCATGGTGATATCTCTAAGGAGATCTACATGGAGAAGCCCCAGAGATTTATGCAGGACTCATCTTTGGTCTGTCGACTGAAGAAGTCACTTTATGGCCTCAAGCAGAATTCAAGGGAATGGTATGCCAAGATGGACTCCTACATGTTGTCACAGAACTTTGTACATTGTAAATCTTACCTAAATGTCTACATGCTTAGGACGGTTGATTCACTTCTACTTTTAGTTATGTATGTCGATGATTTGTTGATCACCAGGTGCTCAACTTCAGTGATTGTTGCAGTCAAGAGGATTCTTCATGACAGGTTTTTGATGATGGACATGGGTCCACTACACTTCTTCCTTGGACTCGAGATCAATCAGGATGCATAAGGAATCAAATTGTCTCGGGCCAAGTATGCACGAGATCTCCTTGAGATATTTCACATGACAGATTGTAAATTTTCTCCAACGCCTTTCCTATCAGGACTCAAACTTGAGGATGACAGGGAGACTCCACTAGTTGACAGCACACTGTACAGACAGCTAGTGGGGAGCACGTTGTATCTCACACACTCCAGACCAGACCTCTCATATGCAGTTGGCGTAGTTTCCAAGTTCATGCAGGAGTCGCATGAGCTACATTAGAAGGCTGCAAAGTGTACCCTTCAATACGTACATGGCACCATCACCTTTGGGATTCATTATGCAGTAGACTCTATATTAGATCTCATCAAGTTTACTGATTCTGACTGGGTTGGTGATAGCATTGATCGCAAGTCCACATCTGGTTACTCACTCAGTATTGGTTTCAGGCCTATCTATTGGTCGAGCAAGAAGCAAGTTTTCATTTTTCTATCTTCAGTCGAGGTAGAGTACAGAGGGGTAGTTAACATAACCATTCAGGCTATGTGGCTACAACATTTTCTCACCGAGTTGGGCATTCAGTTTCATCATTCGATCGTCATCTGGTGTGACAACCAGAGCACTCTGAAGGTATGCAGAGATCCATTTCAGAGACAGCGGATGAAGCACATCGATATCCACATGCACTACATCTGGGACTTAGTACACAAGGGGATCATTGACTTATAGTTTTTTCCTTCAACAGAACATATGGTAGACATCTTCACTAAGACCTTCACTGAGCAGAAGTTCCATTCTCTGCAAAGTCGTCCTGGAGTGAAGGACACAGTTACCTAGCAACTGTAGTTCTTCTTTTTACATACATTGTACCTTAAGGGGTGGTTTTTCCCATGAGGCTTTCCCTCTTTCTTCACTTTATTTCAGTGTATCTTTTGTATTTGGGTACCTAACATGGCCTCATTGTCGGGACCCATTCTTTGTTTTCACCATAGTGATGTTCAAAGGGGGTGTTGGAGTTACTTCACACACACATAGGATTTCTTTTTCCTAAGGCTTTTCCTTGTTTATTAGTCATAATTAGTCATTATCCAGTCTCCTATATTTTAGGGGAGAATATTCCACCTAGAGAATATTCTCTTTCAGTTGACACTTCAGTTTGACTAGTTGAGTTGAGTTTAGATGTTGCATTAGTTTTGTCACCATGAAACATTGGGAGCATCGCCATGCTAATTCGAAATTTCCTTGGTATCATCACCAGACTGGCGCATTAGCCTTGATTATCTGAGTTAACTCCTCACTACTCTCTGTTCAGTCAGTTAACTGAAGACTAGTTGACTAGTTAACTCAACTAGGTGGCAGTTCACTCCCGTAACTACCTGAGAGACTAGACTGGGTGGCAATTCACTCCCGTAACTGTTGGTGTGTGTCCAGATCACTCTAGAACACCACTATGGCATTTTGGTTATCCTCTATTGCGCGCTCATTGAGCTATACAAAGTATATCATGTGTAAATTATTCATTATTCACAATAGTTAATGAGAATGCTTTCATTCTTTCTCTCCTTCTTCTTCTTTATCCAATTCTCTCTACAAATGTGTGCATTATTATTTAGATAGATCTATTATGTGGAGGTTCAACACATTTACATATCTAAGAAAAATGTTTATAGCATGGTTGACAATGATGTTGATGTTGTATATGAAGGCCATTTGATTGAAGAAAATGAGGATGGTAAGATGTTGATCAAGAGGTTTATAAAGGAAGCCTGTGAGCTTCTACAAAATACTAGATACAGGTAGGATCAAGTAATTTGATAAAATCCATGCAGGTATGCATTCACTTGCTTATGATATATAATATTGAAAGGAATTGAGGTAGGAATTACCTGAAATAATTTTTTCAATATTTGAAATTGATGAAAAGGCCACAAAAAGGAAAAGGGCCTTAAAGGTGAAAATTTATTTAATGCCTAAATGTAATTATATGAAATTTAATTGCATCTTATGATATGTTGGTTATGAGATCATAATCGGGTCAAGTCATGAGACATACTCATGTTGTAGTAATGAATTCCATTAGAGATGGCAATGTGTGAGGTTGGAAATGGAAAGGCTATAGTGCCATACAAGTGTAAGGGTCTTCCCTTGTATAACTGATGTTTGGATTGCAACCTCTTTTCCGAAACGAGAGAGCACTAAAGGAATTATATTTCTACTGTTGTGTATGGGTTTAAGAGAAAGGTATCCAAATGATCGAACATATAAATGGGGGAGAGTTTGGATGATCAATTGAGGCGTTGGGTAGACCTTCCAACTCACCATGGTAGAATACATGACATGGATATATGGTACATTCCTAAGTCAATGCAAGGATGCATTGTGTAGATGTGGCCATGGGTATTGTCACATTAGTTTTATTTATTGGTAAAGTTTGATTGCATTATGAAAAGCTTGGTGTGCTAATAATGCATGTAAAATGAATGGAAATTTCATTCCAAATAATATTATTAACAGTTGAATTCCATTTTTAATATGAATAATGGATGGAAATGACTGAATTGTTGATAAGATACAATTATGAAATCACTTTATGAGTTGTTTTAAATGTGCATGAATACTAACAATTGGTTTGTCTACATGAAAGTTGAAAAAATGTAGGAAAAATGGTCTTGGATATGGAAATGGTGTAAGCCCATGAGGAATATTGATGCCTACAACTACAAATGATAAACATAATGAGCAAAACACTCATGCTTGAGAAATTTGTTTTCCTATATAAAACACATTTTGAAAATTAATAATTGAGAATTTTTATGCCGATATCTCATGATGATTGTATGTGTGTGATACAGATGAGATAATGACTATTGAAGTTGGGAATCTCGAGAAGAGGCTAATGTTAGGACACTAGAACCCTATGAATGTCACATGTTACATATTTCCAATAGGATTCTAGTAGTAAGTTGGTGCTCTCCTTGCAAGTGAAAGCCTTGACAAGATGGATCGCCCGAGGGACTATGCAACAGAGAAGGGGATGCTTGAGCTTGGAGGGAGAGTATAGCACGGAAGAGGAAACTTAATAATGCATATGGAATGGTGGTTGGGATCATGTGGGTGTGTCAGAGAAGAAAAATGAGCTAAATTCTTTCATGTGGCAGCTTTGTGAAGCACAAGATATCCATACATATGAGTATTGATTTATGATTGCAAACTAATTTTGAATAAATGTTTGTATTTTGGAGTTTAAAACTCTTGTGAATAAGATGATTTTTATATGATAATGGATAAAACAGGTATGATTTGTAAATGGATGTTATAGGAACAGTTGAAGAATAAAAGACATGAACCTGACAATTTTTTTTTTGGACAACAAGAAGAAGCAGGTTGTCAGGCTTGTAGAAGGACAAGGTTGTCAGGCCTGAAGACTAAAATCCCATGTGTGAGTTGCACTGCAACAACAATCTTACTCCTATTATTTCCTAGTAGTTTTCCTAGAAGCAAGTTCCTTGAGTTCCCATTAGTGAGATTCATGGTTACCTATGTTAGAGAGACCCTGATAAACGAATGGTACATCTCAATGGATTGGGAGAAGTGAAGGGGGTACATTCCTTGGACTGAGCAGGTTGAGAGGAAGAGAGTTGGAGGAATCATGATAGTTGTAGGAAAAACTAATGGAATGTGGAGATTTTTGGTTGGAATTGTTACAAGAATAATGAATTATGAAAACATTATGTATGTTTTTGGGCCAAAGTTCCTATGTATGTATGTGTTGGGATAGAATTCATGTATGATTAGGCTGAAGAGACTATATGTTTATTAAAATCCAAAGAACCTAGTATTGTGATATGTATAAACACATGTGTGGTGTTGTGCACTGAGGATAGTGAAAAATATCAGGGAGAGGGGATGTAACATCCCTAGTTTTAATTCCCACAATTTATAATGTAATTGTGTAACTATCATTTAGGTTGGTGAGTTGATATGTTTGGGGAAAAGAGAATGTATTGATTAATATGGTTGAGGGACAAACTATGTATTATGTACATTGAAATGATTAATAAAAATGATAATCGGTGGCTCTAGTACAAGAGGGACTAAAATGATGGGGGTATATGATTCCACTAGAGAGGGGGGCTAAAGAGAGATTTATATATGGGTTTTAAATCCCAAACCTTTTCCCTAATTTTTTATTTCCGAGTGAACCTTATGTTTTGTTGTTGAGTGTTCCCAAATCCAATCATTGAATTCATGTAAGAGGTTGGGTGAGTAAGTCATCCCACTCAATTATGATAGCATGGGTTGAGTGTAATCATCCTTTTTGGGAAGAGTAAGAGTCAAGAAAGAAAGAAAGAAGAAGGGATTTCGTATGGGAAAAGAGGACAATTTTACATGTAGATTTTGGGCAGCGAGGGAAGAGTGGAGTGTTGGGAAGAGCACTAGGCATGTTGTGCTTAGGGAAACCATTATTGGATTGTGTTTATGTTGAAATTGAGGCCCCTATGCCTATAAAAATGGAATGTGTTAGGGTCCTATAATTATAGGAGGTTTGATGATTCAGATATCATTTCTCAGTCTGATGATGAAGTTACTGGCTTGTTGGTCTCTCGGTTGTTTCCATTTCCCTCGATCCTCCATCAGCCTGCCCGATCCTTCGTCCACTTCTACACCTTGTCCTTTGATCCCCTAGCCACATCTCACCCACCACTTCTCCCTACATAAATAAACAAGCTTAGGCTAAAATAAAAAACAATAGGTTAATAATGTTAGTAATAAAATTTAGTGTAGTTATATTAATTAAAATATGTTAGACTAGTTAATAATTAATTAATTGTTAATTAATTAAGTTAGTACTTAGGCTATTGTTTTGTTAATTAAACATTAAAATAAAACAACATTAAACATTAGTTAACATAAACCATTTAATAAAATCATATATTAATAAAATATAAAAACATAAATTAAAATATAATAAATAATAAAAACAAATATTTAAAACAAAAGCAAAACAAAACATAAATATAATAAACATAATACAAAAATTAAAAAACATATAAAACAATTAAAAAATAAATAATACATAGAATAATTTAAACAATATAAAATACATAAAACAAAAGCGCAAAACATCAATAAAACATTAAACAAAATAAAAAACAAAAATGAAAACACGTAAAAATAAACAAAAAATAAAAAACAAATAAAAACAAAAATAATAAAGTAAAAAGTCAAATCTTTTCTCACTCGTGTACTTCACATATCCCAAGAAATAAATCTACGTCCGTAATTTACTCGGACCCCCTAGACCATCCTAACTTTAACAAAGGGGGAGGGGGGGGCGGTGGGGGGTCTGAGTAAGTGGTATTGGGAGGGACACTTGTCACCTCATGGTGAACTCGGACCCCCCCCCTCCCTCCGAATACCACTTACCACCTCAGAGGGGGTCTGACCAAAACCACTCTGCCCTCCAAAACCGCCCTTTCGAAAAGTGAAAAAATCGCATTTTTTCCAGTTCGACCAGTCTTTTTCCGTGGGTGATTTCGGGCAAACGGAGATGGATTTTCAAAAACTGAGAGATGTTTTTGTTCATCACGGGCTTAATAACAAAAAAATCTTTCATATTTTCATAGGTGCCACCAGTTGGGAGAATTGAAGCCATCTTTCAGCCTCATTTTTCATATTTTCGGTTTTTCTGTTTCAGTCCTAATTTTGCGAGAGTTGTTTCAGCGATATGGAGACAAAATTGGAGAAATCGAAGGAGTTTTTTGTCCAGAACATGATCATATACAATAAAATACTGCATTTTTTGCACAGGTGTCACCGTTGACGAGAAACAGATGTCTGAGTGGACCCCTTTTTTGCAGCAGTTCCGCCCATCTTTCATGGCATACAGTTCCAGATTTTTGGGGATTTGTTTCTATTTTTGGCTGAGATGGTTGAATCTGACTTCCTAAACTTGAGGGGTGATCACTTATATGTATTCATGTAATTTTAATGTACAAGGGTCGATTCTTTCACCCAAGAAAGCTATTCTCTGTAAAAAAAATCAGATTCACCAGTAATACAAAGGAATTGATCCACAAGATTCTTGTGTCTGGATATTGGTGATGTTATTGTTGCTATGTTAATGTTTTCTTACTCTGTTATCACTTTTTTTCCTACTTCTAATTGTTAAAAGGAAGTTAAAGAATGGAATTTACCTCATGTACTCTGTATCTGGCCTTTTATCAATGTGCATGTTATTCTTTTGATTTCAAATTAAAGAAATTCTTGATTGCTTCTTTACTTAACTGAACCTTTCAATTGTTCCATCTTTCCATCGCATTTAATCTTAATAGATCTAGTATCTTGACTATCTCACCCTGTGAAAAAGCCTTTTAAAGTTGTTTACCTGACCTTAAGTTTTAACACAGACCCCATAGCCCAATGGTCCTCTTTTGTTGTCTCAACTAGAAAACTCCAAAAACACATTTTCTATCCTCATAGCTAGCCTGAGATCCATGTTCAAACAAATCTAAATCTGACAGAGAGATCCCTCTCTAAGTCTTGGAGGGCTAGATCCTTGACTCGAAGCAGTTTTGTGGTTACCCCTGCCGATTTATTCCTCAGCCTAGGAAATTACAGGGTGATAACAAAATGGAGACCATACTGGGGAACTTTCTCCAATAGTGCACTTCAAGTTCCAGATCTGATCACTGATGTTGGACAATGACCAGACAGAAGAAGGTTGAAATCTTTCACCTGGTGACTCCAATCAGCTCCGGACAGTGCCAACTCAAAGACTCCACTGGAGGAAGAACCTGAAGCATGACCAAGCAGCCTAGAAAGATCAGGTACTCAAGCCCAAATTGCATTCAAGACATCTTTGTTTTTATCTATAATTATTCTCTATATTATTCTAAACCTGATCAAAAGTACATTGTTGAAAATTTCATTGACCACCTGCTAATTGATGAGCCTCAAAAGATCAAGCCCCAAATTGTAGATCATGTACATACTCATACACCTATGCACATCCCAGATACACCATTAGAAAGCCCAGTGAGACATAAGCCTCCTCCTTTATCTCCTACTCTTTCTAAACCTATGTATGGTTGTAAGCCTCTTGCTTTGCCTCCTATACCTGTAAAAATCCCAGACAGATATAAGCCTCTAGCTTTGCCTCCTATTTTCCATGACCTCCATGTCAATTACATCAATAATCTACCCAGGTTCGATGGAGAAAATGTGAAGATCACTACTGAAAAGCATATCCAAAATATTGAGGATTTTCTTGATCTATTTGAGGTAGAAGATGATGATGTTTGCATCAGAATGTTTTCTCTATCATTGCAAGGTAAAGTCAAGAATTGGTTTAAGAATCTTCCAACTGCAAGAATTAGCAATTTACATCAATTTGTAAAACAATTCCTAGATCGATGGGTGATCATGAGAAATGTCTTTCTTATCCTAGAAGAGTATGATCATTTGAAAAGACAACCAAGGGAGACAATACATCATTTTTTCAGCAAGGTTCAATAAGGTATATCATGCAATGCCTGCTGATATAAGGCCACCCCTAGGATCAGCTCACTTGCATTTCCCAAATGCCTTTGATCCTCAGATGGAATTTCAATTGAGAGAAAGAAACACTGCCACCCTTGAAGAAATGAAAAAGACTGCAGTTGATGTGGAAGCTAACTTGTTGAACAAAAGGTCCAATCTAAGGGCAAAAGAGAAAGATAGAACAGAAAATGAATGGATGATATCTTCAGAGGTGAAATTAGATATTCTGACCAACACAGTCAACGAGATGATGCAAAATATTAGTAGGAAAGAGGAACTTGTTGTTCAAAAACCACATGTGCCAATAGCTCCAAAACAGACAAGGATCAATGTCCCCAAACACTTTGCAATTCATCCTTGGTACCATGGTTTGGATAATGATTCTTTCATGTATTCAATTCACAATGCAGTCAAAGATGAAGCTCAATTTCAACTTGTAGAGGAACAACCAGCTGATATGATGTGGATGTTTGATGACATTTCTTACCTAGATAATCTACCCACATGTGATCAGTAGGATGATGATCATGAGGCTGAAATAGATGTTGATTGTTCAAAGAAATCAGTAGCATGTCGTTGGCAAGAAGAAGATCAGTTAGAGCTCAGATATGACAATCAGCCTTTGCACAACAATCATGATAGCGATGAAGAAAATGAATAAAATTTCAGAGTAAGGGAAAAATCTTTGCCCTTATGTTTCTCTTCTTTTCAATTTTTGAGAGAAAATTGTAAGCAAGTTGTCAATATAGGGAGGGAGAGTGTTCTGATAAATCAGTTGAAGATGTCATTGATGATATGGAGGTTGTTATAAACCCAGAATTGTAGCCCTTGACCTACATTGATTTTCAAATTCCAGATGAAAGCTTAGAGAATGAGACAAATTATGAGTTAATCCAAAAAAAATCTGTACCATTAAGCTTTAATTCATTTCAGTTTTTGAAAAAGAATCGTGAGTATGTGCTAAAGGATAAACACACAGAAAATCAAGAAGTTTTAGTGGAACCAATGCAGCAATCATCTCAATTTCTACAGGATCCAATATCTGATGTGTTGGATGACTTGTGTTGTCAAAGTCAATTTTCATTTACCCCCAATGATTTCAAAAATTGTTATGATATGGATATGATCAAACAGTCAGCTACAGGGGTGTGTTCAGCAGAAGTATCACTTCATAACCCATCAGAAAAGTTGTAGCCATGTCAAGAAGTGCATGAGGACGCAAATAGCATAACTAAAGCATCAAATCATGAAGTTGAGTTGGTTAAATTTGAATATCCAGTAATAGGTCAAGTCTATCTTGACCCAGTGGATATTTATATGGAGAAATTATTCATCACAGAGCCATAATGCACTCCTAGTATTTATGTTATCTGTCATGTTTATCAAGCTCCTTGTGATGAATATCATGATGGAAAGCAGTTCATGATGCCTATGCAAGTTCTGTTTCTGATATTGATTGAAAACATTGAAAGAGTAGAGCTAGTAGAGCAGTTGCATGACTGGTTGCACTGGCATTATTGTATCATTTAAAACAACAAAATTATCAGTAGTGTAGGGTAGGTAGCAATTTTGAATAAGCTCATTCATTTGAGCATCTTTTTCAGTATTGTATGGTTTCCAGCAGAGTTTGCAGTTGATGATATCTAGTTCAGTGTTCAGTCAAATCTGAGCCAGTTTGAAGATTCTAGTTGCAGTGACTCCATGGTCGAACGAATAAAAGCATTGGTTTGCATGTTCAAGAGGTCTGAGATTCTTGACACCTCCTCAAGAGCTGCCATCCCCGGGTGGAACCTATGTTAGGGTCCTATAATTATAGGAGGTCTGATGATTCAAATATCATTTGTCAGTCTCATGATGAAGTTATTGGCTTGTTGGTCTCTCGGTCGTTTCCATTTCCCCCTCCATCCATTTCGCTTGATCCTCCATCAGCCTGCCCGATCTTTCGTCCACTTATCTGCCTTGTCCTTTTATCCCTTGGCCACATCTCACCCACCACTTCTCCCTACATAAATAAACAAGCTTAGGCTAAAATAAAAAAAACAATAGGTTAATAATGTTAGTAATAAAATTTAGTATAGTTAGATTAATTAAAATATGTTAGACTAGTTAACAATTAATTAATTAACTAATTAATCAATAATTAAGTTAGTTTTTTAAGTTAGTACTTAGGTTAGTGTTTTGTTAATTAAACATTAAAATAAAATAACATTAAACATTAGTTAACATAAACCATTTAATAAAATCATATATTAATAAAATATAAAAACATAAATTAAAATATAATAAATAATAAAAACAAATATTTAAAACAAAAACAAAACAAAACATAAATATAATAAACATAATACAAAAATTAAAATATATATAAAACAATTAAAA
>JASDQU010014892.1:214656-228504 GCA_032191745.1 Picea mariana
TATAGGTTGGGAGGAGCCTAACCTCTTGAGTTATGTTTAGAACCAGTTGGGAACCTTCTCCATAGATCAGGGATCTGGTGATGAGAACAAGAATTCGAGCACAACAACCTCTTAATCTCGAATTTTCTTCTCCTTATTCTTCTCAACGGGCTAACAACTGACTCAGAATAGGGAGCGCTCCTCCAGAAGGGTTCACAGAGCGTTGTAGCGCTCCTTGGCAAGCCTTGGGGTAGCGCCAGCACTCTTAATATGGGTAGCGCTCCTCCAAAAGGGTCTAGGGAGCGTTATAACGCTCCCTAATACATGATAGGGGAGCGCTAGTGCTTCTGCAGCTATGTTAGGGGAGTGTTCCCTCTCCAAACCTCAGTTTTAGAGCTCCTTTCAGGTGTCAAGATTCTTTTGATCCCAGTGAACCAGTTCTCTTCCTTCAAATGAGTCATATGATGTGCCATAAGTGCTTCCTTAGTGTCATTATCACGGTATCATGTTTGACCTTCATTTGCGACACCAATGATCAACTTGCGACACTTGCGAAAGTTGATAGGGAAGATGCGACACTTACAACAGTTGATAGGGACAATGCGACACTTATCCATCTGAACAATTTTGACGTGTAACATAGACCTTCCAACTCACCATGGTAGAATACATGACATGGATATATGGTACGTTCCTAAGTCAATGCAAGGATGCATTGTGTAGATGTGGCCATGGGTATTATCACATTAGTTTTATTTATTGGTAAAGTTTGATTGCATTATGAAAATCTTGGTGTGCTAATAATGCATCTAAAATGAATGGAAATTTCATTCCAAATAATATTATTAACATTTGAATTCCATTTTTAATATGAATAATGGATGGAAATGATTGAATCATTGATAAGATACAATTATGAAATCACTTTACGAGTTGTTTTAAATGTGCATGAATACTAACAATTGGTTTGTCTACATGAAAGTTGAAAAAATGTAGGAAAAATGGTCTTGGATATGGAAATGGTGTAATCCCATGAGGAATATTGATGCCTACAACTGCAAAAGATAAACATAATGAGCAAAAAAATCATGCTTGAGAAAATTGTTTTCCTATATAAAACACATTTTGAAAATTAATAATTGAGAATTGTTATGTCGATATCTCATGATGATTGTATGTGTGTGATACAGATGAGATAATGACTATTGAAGTTGGGAAGCTCGGGAAGAGGCTAATGTTAGGACACTGGAACCCTATGATTGTCACATGTTACATATTTCCAGTAGGATTCTGGTAGTAAGTTGGTGCTCTCCTTGCATGCGAAAGCCTTGACAAGATGGATCGCCTGAGGGATTGTGCAACAGAAAAGGGGATGCCTGAGCTTGGAGGGAGAGTATAGCACGGAAGAGGAAAATTAATAATGCATATGGAATGGTGGTTGGGATCGTGTGGGTGTGTCAAAGAAGAACAATGAGCTAAATTATTTCATGTGGCAGCTTTGTGAAGCACAAGATATCCATACATATGAGTATTGATTAATGATTGCAAACTAATTTTGAATAAATGTTTGTATTTTGGAGTTGAAAACTCTTGTGAATAAGATGATTGTTATATGATAATGGATATAACAGGTATAATTTGTAAATGGATGTTATAGGAATATCTAAAGAATGAAAGAAATGAACCCGACAATTATTTTTTTTGGACAACAAAAAGAAGCAGGTTGTCAGGCTTGTAGAAGGACAAGGTTGTCAGGCCTGAAGACTAAAATCCCATGTGTGAGTTGCACTGCAACAACAAGCTTACTCCTATTATTTCCTAGTAGTTTTCCTAGAAGCAAGTTCCCTTGAGTTCCCATTAGTGAGATTCATGGTTACCTATGTTAGAGAGACCCTGATAAATGAATGGTACATCTCGATGGATTGAGAGAAGTGAAGGGGGTACATTCCTTGGACTGAGCAGGTTGAGAGGAAGAGAGTTGTAGGAATCATGATAGTTGTAGGAAAAACTAATGGATTGTGGAGATTGTTGGTTGGAATTGTTACAAGAATAATGAACTATGAAAACATTATGTATGCTTTTGGGACGAAGTTCCTATGTATGTATGTGTTGGGATAGAATTCATGTATGATTAGGCCGAAGAGACTATATGTTTATTAAAATCCAAAGAACCTAGTATTGTGATATGTATAAACACATGTGTGGTGTTGTGCACTGAGGATAGTGAAAAATATCAGGGAGAGGGGATGTAACATCCCTAGTTTTAATTCCCACAATTTATAATGTATTGTGTAACTATCATTTAGGTTGGTGAGTTGATATGTTTGGGGAAAAGAGCATGTATTGATTAATATGGTTGAGGGACAAACTATGTATTATGTACATTGAAATGAGTAATAAAAATGATAATCGGTGGTTCCAATACAAGAGGGACAAAAATGATGGGGGGATATGATTCCACTAGAGAGGAGGACTAAAAAGGGCTTTATATATGGGTTTTAAATCCCAAACCTTTTCCCTAATTTTTTATTTCTGAGTGAACCTTATGTTTTGTTGTTGAGTGTTCCCAAATCCAATCATTGAATTCATGTAAGAGGTTGGGTGAATAAGTCATCCCACTCAATTATGATAGCATGGGTTGAGTGTAATCATCCTTTTTGGGAAGATTAAGAGTCAAGAAAGAAAGAAAGAAGAAGGGATTTGGTATGGGAAAAGAGGACAATTTTACATGTAGATTTTGGGCAGCAAGGGAAGAGTGGAGTGTTGGGAAGAGCACTAGGCATGTTGTGGTTAGGGAAACCATTATTGGATTTTGTTTATGTTGAAATTGAGGCCCCTGTGCCTATAAAAATGGGATGTGTTAGGGTCCTATAATTATAGGAGGTTTGATGATTCAGATATCATTTCTCAGTCTCATGATGAAGTTCCTGGCTTGTTGGTCTCTCGGTTGTTTCCATTTCCCCCTCCATCCATTTCGCTCGATCCTCCATTAGCCTGCCCGATCCTTCGTCCACTTCTACGCCTTGTCCTTTTATGCCTTGGCCACATCTCACCCACCACTTTTCCCTACATAAATAAACAATCTTAAGCTAAAATAAAAAAAACAATAGGTTAATAATGTTAGTAATAAAATTTAGTGTAGTTAGATTAATTAAAATATGTTAGACTAGTTAATAATTAATTAAGTTAGTTTTTTAAGTTAGTACTTAGGTTAGTGTTTTGTTAATTAAACATTAAAATAAAACAACATTAAACATTAGTTAACATAAACCATTTAATAAAATCATATATTAATAAAATATAAAAACATAAATTAAAATATAATAAATAATAAAAACAAATATTTAAAACAAAAACAAAACAAAACATAAATATAATAAACATAATACAAAAATTAAAATATATATAAAACAATTAAAAAATAAATAATACATATAATAATTTAAACAATATAAAATACATAAAACAAAAGTGCAAAACATTAATAAAAAATTAAACAAAATAAAAAACAAAAAACGAAAATGAAAACACGTAAAAAGAAACAAAAAATAAAATAAAAAGCAAATAAAAACAAAAATCAATAAAGTAAAAAGTCAAATCTTTTCTCACTCACGTATCTCACATATCCCAAGAAATAAATCTACGTCCGTAATTTACTCGAACCCCCTCGACCATCTTAACTTTAACAAAGGCGAGCTCTGAGTAAGTGGTATTGGGAGGGACACTTGTCACCTCATGGTGAACTTGGACCCCCCCCCTCCCAATACCACTTACCACCTCAGGGGGGATCCGACCAAAACCACTCTGCCCTCCAAAACCACCCTTCCAAAAAGTGAAAAAAATTGCAGTTTTTCCAGTTCGACTAGTCTTTTTCCGTGGGTGATTCCGGGAAAATGGAGACGGATTTTCAAAAACTAAGAGAAATTTTTGTTCATCACGGGCCGAATAACAAAATAATATTTTAGATTTTGCATAGGTGCCACTAGTTGGGAGAATCGAAGCCATCTTTCAACCTCATTTTTCAGATTTTCGGTTTTTCTGTTTCAGTCCTGATTTTGCGAGAGTTGTTTCGGTGAGATGGAGATGAAATTGGAGAAATCGAAGGAGGGTTTTTTCCAAAACATGATCATATAAAATAAACTCCTAAATGTTTTGCACAGGTGTCACCATTTATGAGAAACAGATGTCTGAGTGGACCCCTTTTTTGCAGCAGTTCTGCCCATCTTTCATGGCGGACAGTTCCAGATTTTTGGGGATTTGTTGCTATCTTTGGTTGAGGTGGTTGAATCCGAATTCCTAAACTTGAGGGGTGATCACTCCTATTTATTCATGTAATTTTAATGTAAAAGGGTCTATTCTTGCACCTAGGAAAGCTATTCTCTGTAATTTTTTTCAGATTCACTAGTAATACAAAGGAATTGATCCACAAGATTCTTGAGTCTGGATATTGGTGATGTTATTCTTGCTATCTTAATGTTTTCTTACTATGTTATCACTTTGTTTCCTACTTCTAATTGTTTAAAGGAAGTTAAAGAACGGAATTTACCTCGTGTACTCTGTATCTAGCCTTTTATCAATGTGCATGTTATTCTTTTGATTTCAAGTTAAAGAAATTCTTGATTGCTTCTTTACTTAAATGAGCCTTTCAATTGTTCCATCTTTCTATCACATTTAATCTTAATCGATCTAGTATCTTGACTATTTTTCCCTGTGAAGAAGCCTTTTAAAGTTGTTTATCTGACCTTAAGTTTTAACACATAACCCATAGCCCAATGGTCCTCTTTTGTTGTCTCAACCAGAAAACTCCAAAAACACATTTTCTATCCTCATAGCTAGCCTAAGATCCATGTTCAAACAAATCTAAATCCGACAAAGAGATCCCTCTCTGAGTCTTGGAGGGCTAGATCCTTGACTCGAAGCAGTTTTTTGGTTACCCCTGCCGATTTACTCCTCAACCTAGGAAATTACAGAGTGATAAAAAAATGGCAACCATACTTGGGAACTTTCTCCAGTAATGCACTTCAAGTTCTAGATCTGATCACTGATGGTGGACAATGACCAAACAGAAGAAGGCTAAAATATTTCACCTAGTGACTCCAATCAGCTCCAGATAGTGCCAACTCAAAGACTCCACTGGAGGAAGAACCTGAAGCATGACCAAGCAACCTAAAAATATCAGGTACTCAAGCCCAAATTGCATTCAAGACATCTTTGGTTTTATCTGTAATTATGCTCTATCTTATTCTAAACCTGATCAAAAGTGCATTGTTGAAGATTTCATTAACCACCTACTAATTGATGAGCCTCAAGAGATCAAGCCCCAAATTGTAGATCATGTACATACTCATACACCTGTGCACATCCCAGATACACCTTTAGAAATCCCAATGAGGCATAAGCCTCCTGCTTTATCTCCTACTCTTGCTAAACCTTTGTATGGTTGTAAGCCTCTTGCTTTGCCTCCTATACCTGCAAAAATTCCAGACAGATATAAGCCTCTAGCTTTGCCTCCTATTCTCCATGACCTCCCTGTCAATTACATCAATAATCTACCCAAGTTCGATGGAGAAAATGTGAAGATCACTGCTGAAAAGCATATCCAAAATCTTCAAGATTTTCTTGATCTGTTTGAGGTAGAAGATGATGATGTTTGCATCAAAATGTTTTCTCTATCATTGCAAGGTAAAGTCAAGAATTGGTTTAAGAATCTTCTAGTTGTAAGCATTAGAAAATTACATCAGTTTGTAAAAAAATTCCTAGATCGATGGGTGATCATGAGAAATGTCTTTCTCATCCTAGAAGAGTATGACCATTTGAAAATACAGCCAAGGGAGACAGTACATCATTTTTCAGCAAGGTTCAATAAGGTATATCATGCAATGCCTGCTGATATAAGGCCACCCCCAGGATCAGCTCACTTGCATTTCCCAAATGCCTTCGATCCTGAGATGGCATTTCAATTGAGAGAAAGAAACACTACCACCCTTGAAGAAATGCAAAAGATTGCAGTTGATGTGGAAGCTAACTTGTTGAACAAAAGGTCCAAGCTAAGGGCAGAAGAGAAAGATAGAACAGAAAATGAATGGATGATATCTTCAGAGGTGAAATTATATATTATGACCAACACAGTCAACAAGATGATGTGGAATATTAGTAGGAAAGAGGAACTTGTTGTTCAAAGACCACATGTGCCAATAGTTGCAGAACAGACAAGGATCAATGTCCCCAAACACTTTGCAGTTCATCCTTGGTACCATGGTTTGGATAATGATACTTTCATGTATTCAATTCATAACACAGTCAAAGATGAAGCTACATCTCAACTTGTAGAGGAACAACCAGCTGATATGATGTGGATGTTTGATGACATTTCTTACCTGGATAATCTACCCAAATGTGATCAGTATGGTGATCATCATGAGGCTGAAATAGATGTTGATTATTCAAAGAAATCAGCAGCATGTCGTTGGTAGGAAGAAGATCAGTTAGAGATTAGATATGAAAATCAACCTTTGCACAACAATCATGACAATGATGAAGAAAATGCAGAAAATTTCAGAGTAAGGGAAAAAATTTTGCCCTTATGTTTCTCTTATTTTCAATTTTTGAGAGAAAATTGTAAGCAAGTTGTCAATATAGGGAGGGAGAGTGTTCTGATAAATTAGTTGAACATGTCATTGATGATATGGAGGTTGTTCTAAACCCAGAATTGCAGCCCTTGACCTACATTGATTTTCAAATTCTAGATGAAAGCTTAGAGCCTGAGACAAATTATGATTTATCCAAAAAAACTCTGTACCATTAAGCTTTAATTCATTTCAGTTTTTGAAAAAGAATCGTGAGTATGCGCTAAAGGATAAACACACAGAAAATCAAGAAGTTTTAGTGGAACCAATGCAGCAATCATCTCAATTTCTACAGGATCCAATATCTGATGCGTTGGATGACTTGTGTTGTCAAAGTTAGTTTTCATTTACCCCCAATGATTTCAAAAATTGTTATGATATAGATATGATCAAAGAGTCAGCTACAGGGATGTGTTCAACAGAAGTATCATTTCATAACCCATCAGAAAAGTTGCATCCATGTCAGGAAGTGCATGAGGATGCAAATAGCATAACTACAACATCAAATCATGAAGTTGAGTTGGCTAAATTTGAATATCCAGTAATAGGTCAAGTCTATCCTAACCCAGTGGCTATTTATATGGAGAAATTATTCATCACAGAGCCATAATGCATTCCTAGTATTTATGTTATCTGTCATGTTTATCAAGCTCCTTGTTATGAATATCAGGATGGAAAGCAGTTCATGATGCCTATGCAAGTTCTATTTCTGATATTGATTGAAAACATTGAAAGAGCAGAGCTAGTAGAGCAGTTGCTTGGCTGGTTGCATTGGCATTATTGTATCATTTAAAACAACAAAATTATCAGTAGTGTAGGGTAGGTAGCATTTTTGAATAAGCTCAGTCATTTGAGCATATTTTTCAGTATTGTATGGTTTCCAGCAGAGTTTGCAGCTGATGATATCTAGTTCAGTGTTCAGTCAAATATGAGCCAGTTCGAAGATTGTAGCTGCAGTGACTCCATGGCCCAACGAATAAAAGCACTGGTCTGCATGTTCAAGAGTACTGAGATTCTTGACACCTCCTCAAGAGTTGCCATCCCCAGGTGGAGCCTATGTTAGGGTCCTATAATTATAGGAGGTTTGATTATTCAGATATCATTTCTCAGTCTCATGATGAAGCTATTGGCTTGTTGGTCTCTTGGTTGTTTCCATTTCCCCCTCCATCCATTTCGCTTGATCCTCCATCAGCCTGCCCGATCTTTCGTCCACTTATGTGCCTTGTCATTGTATCCCTTGGCCACATCTCACCCGCCACTTCTCCCTACATAAATAATCAAGCTTACATAAATAAACAAGCTTAGGCTAAAATCAAAAAACAATAGGTTAATAATGTTAGCAATAAAATTTAGTGTAGTTAGATTAATTAAAATATGTTAGACTAGTTAACAATTAATTAATTATTAATTAATTAACTAATAATTAAGTTAGTTTTTTAAGTTAGTACTTAGGTTAGTGTTTTGTTAATTAAACATTAAAATAAAATAACATTAAACATTAGTCAACATAAACCATTTAATAAAATCATATATTAATAAAATATAAAAACATAAATTAAAATATAATAAATAATAAAACAAATATTTAAAACAAAAAAAAAACAAAACATAAATATAATAAACATAATACAAAAATTAAAATATATATAAAACAATTAAAAAATAAATAATACATATAATAATTTAAACAATATAAAATACATAAAACAAAAGCACAAAACATTAATAAAACATTAAACAAAATAAATAAAAAAAAACAAAAAACGAAAATGAAAACACGTAAAAAGAAAAAACATATAAAAAAAATCAATAAAGTAAAATGTCAAATCTTTTCCCACTCTCGTACTTCACATTTCCCAAGAAATAAATCTACGTCTGTAATTTACTCGGACCCCCTCCGACCATCCTAACTTTAACAAAGGAGGGGTCTAAGTAAGTGGTATTAGGAGGGACACTTGTCACCTCATGGTGAAATCGGACCCCCCCCTCTCCCAATAGCACTTACCACCTCAGGGGGGTCCGACCAAAACCACTCTGCCCTCCAAAACCGCCCTTCCGAAAAGTGAAAAAATCGCATTTTTTCCAGTTTGACCAGTCTTTTTCCATGGGTTATTCCGGGCAAACGGAGATGGATTTTAAAAACACGAGAGAGGTTTTTCTTAAAAATAGGCTGAAGAACAAACACCTCTTTCATATTTTTCATAGGTTCCACCAGTTGGGAGAATAGAAGCCATCTTTCAGCCTCATTTTTCATATTTTTTAGTTTTTATGTTTCAGTCCTGATTTTGCGGGAGTTGTTTCGGCGATATGGAGATGAAATTGGAGAAACCAAAGGAGGTTTTTGTCCATAACATTCTCATATAAAATAACCTCCTACGGTTTTTTCAAATGTGTCACCGTTGAGGAGAAACATATGTCTGAGTGGACCCCTTTTTTGCAGCAGTTCCACCCATCTTTCATGGCGGACAGTTCCAGATTTTTGGGGATTTGTCGCTATTTTTTACCTAGGTGGTTGAATATGACTTCCTAAACTTGAGGGGTGATATATCCTATTTATTCATGTAATTTTAATGTAAAAGGGTTGATTCTTGCACCCAGGAAAGCTATTCTCTGTAATTTTTTTCAGATTCACCAGTAATACAAAGGAATTGATCCACAAGATTCTTGTGTCTGGATATTGGTGACGTTATTCTTGCTATGTTAATGTTTTCTTACTATGTTATCACTTTGTTTCCTACATCTAATTGTTCAAAGGAATTTAAAGAACGGAATTTACCTTGTATACTCTGTATATGTCATTTTATCAATCTGCATGTTATTCTTTTGATTTTAAGTTAAAGAAATTCTTGATTGCTTCTTTACTTAAATGAACCTTTCACTTGTTCCATATTTCCATCACATTTAATATTAATCGATATAGTATCTTGACTATCTTTCCTTGTGAAGAAGCCTTTTAAAGTTGTTTATCTAACCTTAAGTTTTAACACAGACCCCATAGCCCATTGGTCCTCTTTTGTTGTCTCAACCAGAAAACTCCAAAAACACATTTTCTATCCTCATAGATAGCCTGAGATCCATGTTCAAACAAATCTAAATCTGATAGAGAGATCCCTCTCTGAGTCTTGGAGGGATAGATCCTTGACTCGAAGCGGTTTTGTGGTTACCCCTGCCGATTTACTCCTCAGCCTGGGAAATTACAGGGTGATAACAGGATGCAAGCCTATAGTGCATTTTCTTTTTGAGGAAATGGCTCAAGAGCCTTGTGAAGGTTGATCTGAGTACTCCTTGAGTAGTTGAGAGTTCTTGGAGTCCCTAGTTGTGAGATTCCTGGCCAACCAAGTGCACTAGAAGCTCGATAAATGAATTGTATAGACCGAAGGACCATGAGCAGAGAACATGGGGGTGCATTCCTTGGGTTGTGCAAGTTGTGGGGAAGAGATCTGGTGGATTGGAACTGTTGATGGAGTAGAACCTGGGAATTGGGTCGTTGAATGTGGAGAGTGGAAAAAAAAAGAGGGTTGGATCTCCTTATGGACTCATAATATTAGCTCGAGGGTGGCTTGTTGTTGAGAGAAAATGAGCATCAACCCTATGGCTGGGAGGAACATCCTTCATATGCAGTCAATTGGTTAATTTATAAACATACATGTTTATGTTGTTTTTATTATGACTTTTCCATTGTGTAAATGAACATTTGAATGTTGTATGTTTGTTGGGTTTGTTTGCATTCATGGTTTTTATTATGATGTTAGTTGCATGAGTTATTTGGTATGTTTCATGCATGTAGTTTCTAAATGGTATCAAGATCAACTAATTCATTTTTGTAGTAACAAGACTCGGCTTGGAAGTTGGGTACATTACAATTACTTATGGGTGCCTAAATTGGCATACTTTCAACACCCATCTAATACCTTTTTGCTTACCATTTTTCATTGATCACTTCATTTTTTATATTTTCCTTATCCAAGTTTCCTTACTTATCACTAAGAAATGAATCCTTCCCCATATGCCATTATTAGTATATTCTTGCATATTTCTTAAAGGAACTTGCTACTTTCATGTAGTAATATTGCTACACAGGAATAACATAGCAACTGCAACTACCTACAATGGCTGCAATACATCATTGTTGCAACTCCAAGTGTATTCTTTTTGTTGTGACTCCAACTGTTGTGACTCCAATTGTTGCAACTCCAAGTGTACTCCTTGTGTTGTGAATCTAGCTAACCGTTGTGACTCCAAATATGTTTTTAGTTGTTGCAATTCCAAACACATTTCTATTGTTGTAAGTTTGAGTATAGTGTTGTTGCAATTCCAAATATAAAGACTCCAACACAACAGTCAATGCTACAACTGATGGTTAGGAAATAGTCTTCATAGAGGAAAGTGACATGAGGAAAATAGATGACCAAAAGAAGAATCAATTTTGTCACCAAATTAGCACATCGATCTTTTCTAGAATTGTTAATATCATTGAAACTGGATGAACATTCGGATTCTCATGGTTGTCCATCCATTCCTTCGTTTAATTTTAGACAACAATCATATTATATAAGAACCTCAGCTTACCTAGAGCTGGGGGGGAGAACTCGTGGGGTGATAAGCATTCAACTATTATTGTATTTTCAAATTCCTACAATATAATTTCCATTCCCACTCTTATTCATGTGTTCATGTGTTGGTGATCATGTGATCCTAGTTTCATAGCTCCATACCTTTCCTAAGGGGGTAGAGCCCCATCCTTATTCAGGTACTTCTTGTATATTAACATAGGACTTAATCTTTCAATTGTGTTCATTTATTTAAGTAATTGTTTCATTTCTTAATCCGTTGTAATTCTGATTTCGTAAAAACAGTGTTGCAATTCATGTGTGGTTGATATCTAGTTAGTGTTAAAAGAATTTATAACTTTAATATACAATTCAACTCTGTTTTGATTTCTATGAGTCCAAGACAACAGGCGATGTTATAGCTCTAGGTACTACAATTTGCTTCACTCTAAATTCTTTCATGTTGGAATTTACGTTGTTGCAACTCGTGTCACTGTGATTTCTTTTGAGTTGTAACTCTGCTTGAAATTGTGATTTATTCTATTTTCTTTCTGATTCATGATAGCTTCAATAGTTTGGGATTGATATTACATTTGATTTTTATCAAATGTGTGAACATGTAATTGTTACAATAGAACGGGACCTTCATTCTACTTGAGCAAGTCACCAATAGAACATAGTGTAGATTTACTTTTTTCAAGTGTGATTTCAATTTTTGCAAGTGTGATTTCAATTTCCATAAAGTGTGCTTTCAATTTCTGTAAGCATGATTTCAATTTCTGCAAAGTGTGATTTTAGTTTCTGCGAGTGTGATTTCCATTTCCGCAAGTGTTATTTCAATTCCGCATGTGTGATATAATTTCCACAAGTGTGATATTTACTTTCCTATACTAGCATAATTTGGAGGATTAATTAAGTAAATCAAAGCCTCGATTTGTGACATCAAAAGTACTACAAATATTTTGCTAAAACAACACTAATATTTGCATATATGGTGCACGACAATTCATAAGTAAGAAACGAACTCAGATTGATAATTAAATGTACACCTCTTCAATTTCTCACCAAAAAATTAGGAAGTAATTGAAAAATTTGTCATTTTTGGCACTATTGCCAAGGAACTATAAAAGATAAAGTAGTGTTGTTTAGTTGTGTGGATTTTTCTTCATTTCAGTAGAATAGATGTTATGATCTCTTTTCAGTAATTTGTAGGATGATTTTCTAACATTTTCTATGGCCAAATCTAGAGATCAACAAGGTAGATTAATTAGATCTTCCCAAAACCCCCGAAAATATAACATTGTAGGTCAATCACAAGAGGGAAATGAGCTCAATTATCCAAATCATGTATCCCCTACATCAATTTATGTTGCCAAGAATAAGCCTGAAGCATATCCTTACGAATCAAAGACCGTACAAGGGTCTTTTTACATAAAGGTTCAACTTTCAAAGGAGTAGTTAAATGAGCAATATCACTCTGGAGAATTCCTTTTTCCGGAGGCACCTTTAGAAACAAATAAAAACCATCAGAATGAAATGGCACACGATATTGTCAAGGAGGAACCCATGATTTTTGGATTTCCAATCAAAGAAAGTTATGAGGAAACAAAGATGAAGAAAATTCCTCATTCAACTCTGCCAAACTTTCATGGATTATCTAAAGATGATCGTGATACCTTCCTCTTCAATTTGATGTACTTTGTAGAATCTACGACTATGTGATAGATGCCCTGAAATTGATGTTTTTTCCTGCCACACTTAAAATCCCTATGCTATGATGGTTCATGGGTCTCGAAAAGGATATCATCTACTCATGGGACCAAATGACGAAGAAATTTATGTAAAAATATAGGACCACTGCAAGGATAAATAAATAAGAGAGGAAGTATTCAAGATGATGCAACATGAAGACAAGATCCTGGAAGATTACATCGAGCAATTCACCTATAACCAGCAGAGGGAAAAGCAACGAAACTTGGCTCATGAAACGTGACATGTATTATTTCTAAGAGGAATATAAGATGATTGTATATAACTCCTCAACCTTGTGGGTGGGGGAGAAGTTTCTTAGTTAGAATACGATATTATATTGGAACTTTTCCAAAAGTATTGTAGAACACATCTAAAACAAGTAAAGGTCCAAGAGATATTGGAAAGAACAAGAAAAGATATTGGAAGTAGAGTAACGAGGGAAGAAATCGAGAACATTTTAGAGGACTTTAAGATCTATAGAATCAATTCTCTGAGATCTCAATTGGATACACTACATACAAAGAAGAAGCAACGAGAAATAGAACAAGCGTTGGCTATCTTTTGCTTGAAATGTAGAACAAAACATCCAAAGAGAGAATGTCCATTGGATCAGATCAAGGTCTGTGGAATATGCAGCAAGGACCATGATACTCATAATTGTCTATCCTTTCCCGAACTAAAGGCCATCTATCAAAAAGTCAAGGAGCTGGAACAATTGTGCTACGTCTCTCAAAAGCGATCTTGGCAGCCTAGACCTCAAGGTATGAACCAAGATCAATCTCAATAATTCAATTCATATTAGACTAATCCTTCAATTAAATATGCTTCTCAACCATGTGGTATTCCAACAAAATAATGGGTAGCTCCCCCTCCTAACTAGTTATGAGAAAACAATGTCCACATGTCCTTGGGGGACATTCACCTACTGTGTTCTACCATTT
>JASDQU010014893.1:16632-26654 GCA_032191745.1 Picea mariana
CTTTCATATTTTTGGTTCACGTGCATGGGCCAGGATTCCCTCTAAAAAGAGGAAGGCACTTGATGCACAGAGCACTGAGTGCATTTTTGTTGGATACTGCATTGGTGTGAAAGGATATCATCTTATTGATCTTTCCTCAGACTGGATCATCATTGGGCATAGTGTTCAATTCGAGGAAAGTGTCTCTCACGTACCTCATCAACCGCATGAAGACACCTTTACTCTTCCACCTGTTCGAGATTATGAGCATGCACATGATGAATCTTCTTCAGATGAGAGTTCTGATTTAGAGGACTCAGAGGATTTAGATTCAGATTCAGAGTCAGTACGGTCAGATGCAGAGTTAGAACATCCAGATGCAATTGTAGAGCCGGAGAAGAGGCCCAAGGGGGCATGGACTACTCTTCAGGATGCAGGGAATCTCATAGGTGATCCAGCTGATACTAGGAGGACTTGATATGATTTCAAGGAGCCTCCTATTGCACTCACTAACACTGAACTATTTCCTTCCAGGCATATTTTCTTTGTTCAGTCTTCAGATCCACAGTCTTATGGCGAGGCTGCTGGAAATCCCTTTTGGGAATCCACCATGCAGGAGGAGTACAACTCGATCCTCGAAAACCATACTTGGGATCTGGTTCCCCTTCCTTGTGTGAGGAAACTTGTCAGATGTAGATGGGTATACAGGACCAAGAGCATAGTGTATGGACAGATCAATAGATACAAAGCCAGGCTTGTCACCAAAGGATTTCAATAGGTTCATGGTATTAACTATGATGAGATCTTTTCTCCAGTAGCAAAGATGGATTCCATACGATTGGCACTTTCCATTGTGACAAATAAGGGATGGGAAGTACATCATATGGACATGAAGAATGCATTTCTTCATGGTGATCTCTCTGAGGAGATCTACATGGAGCAACCCCAGGGATTTATGCAGGACTCATCTTTGGTCTACCGACTGAAGAAGTCACTTTATGGCCTCAAGCAGGATCCAAGGGCCTGGTATGCCAATATGGACTCCTACATGTTGTAACAAAACTTTGTATGTAGTAAATCAGACCCAAATGTATACATGCTTAGGATGACCGATTCACTTCTACTTTCAGTTCTGTATGTCAATGATTTGTTGATCACTGGTTGCTCGACTTCAACAATTGCTATAGTCAAGAGGATTCTTTATGATAAGTTTTTGATGATGGACATGGGTTCACTACACTTCTTCCTTGGACTTGAGATCAATCATGATGCATCAGGCATCAAACTATCTCAATACAAGTATGCATGAGATCTCCTTGAGAGATTTCACATGACAGACTGCAAGTCTACTCCGACTCCTTTCCTATCAGGAGTCAAACTTGAGGATGGTGGGGAGACTTCACTGGTTGATAGCACATTGTATAGACAGCTAGTGGGGAGATTTTTGTATCTCACACACTCTAGACTAGACCTATCATATGTAGTTGGCGCAGCTTCTACGTTCATGCATGAGCCGCATGAGCTACATTGCAAAGATGCAAAGTGTATCCTTTGATACGTACAGGATGCCATAACCTTTGTGATTCATTATGAAGTGGACTCTACATTATATTTCATTGGGTTTACTGATTCCAACTGGGTTGGCGATAGCATTGATCGCAAGTCCACATTTGGTTACTCACTCAGTCTTGGTTCCAGGCCTATCTGTTGGTCGAGAAAGAAGAAAGCTTCCATTGCTCTATCTTCAGCCGAGGCAGAGTACATAGGGGTAGTTAACATAACCATTCAGGCTATGTGGCTACAACATTTTCTCATTGAGTTGTACATTCAGTTTCATCGGTCGATCGTCATCTAGTGTGACAACTAGAGCACTCTGAAGTTATATAGAGATCCAATTCAGAGGAAATGAATGAAGCACATCGAGATCCACATGCACTACATCTATCACTTAGTACACGAGGGGATCATCGACTTACAGTTATGTCCTTCAGTAGAACAAATGATAGACATTTTCAACAAGACCTTCACTGAGCAGAAATTCCATTTTCTGCGAGGTCATCTTGGAGTGAAGGACACAATTGCCTAGAAACTATAGTTCTTCCTTTTACATATATTTTGCCTTGAGGGGGGGGGTTTCCCATGAGGTTTTCCCTCTTTCCTCACTTTATTTTTAGTGTATCTTTTGTACTTGGGTACCTAACATGGCCTCATTGTTGGGACCCAATATTTATTTTCAGCATAGTGATGTTCAGGGGGGGTGTTGGAGTTACTTCACACACACCTAGGATTTATTTTTCCTAAGGTTTTTATTTTTTTGTTAGTCATAATTAGTCATTATCTAGTCTCCTATATTTTATGGGAGAATATTCCACTTGGAGAATATTCTCTTTTAGTTGACACTTCATTTTGTCTAGTTGAGTTGAGTTTAGATGTTGCATTGGGCTCATCACCATGCTAATTCTACCTTGCCTTGGTATCATCACCAAAGTGGCACATTAGTCTTCATTCCCTGAGTTAACACCTCACTACTCTCTGTTCATTCAGTTAACTGAAGACTAGTTGACTAGTTAACTCAACTAGGTGGCAGTTCACTACCCTAATTGCCTGAGAGACTAGAATAGGTGGAAGTTCACTCCCGTAACTACTGGTGTGTGTCTAGATCACTCTAGACCACCACTATGGTAACTTGGATCACCTCAGGTCGAACTCATTGAGATATACAGAGTATATCATGTGTAAATTATTCATTATTTACAACGGTTAATGAGAATTCTTTCGTTCTTTCTCTCCTTCTTCTTTTTCCAATTCTCTTTGCAAATGTGTGTATTATTGTTTAGCTAGATCTATTATGTGTAGGTTCAACACATTTACATATTTATACCTATGGTTGGGTTAAAATGGTGTCATTATTTATGGTTAAATGAGCACATCAAAATTATTCTAACATAGGATACATCTCTTGGTGATGATGGTACTTGGTTGAGTTACAACATTGATATTAATTTTTTAGAATATATTATGGTTCATGGTTGATGCACTTGTTATGGTACAGATCATTGTACATTTTGATGTACACAGTTGATTTACGTGGTTGATGTGCATGGTTTGACAGATGGTATGGTACATGTGTTGATGTGCATCATTGATGTATGGTACAAGTTGGTACATTCCTGGTAGAGGCATGTGTTGGTGATGGTGCACATATGTTTGAAAGGTGACCTTGATATATGATCAATATGAGAAAATCCAATGATATATTTGTCATGGAACCTTAATTTGATTGAGGAATAAATAACTGAAGGTAATTATATTTCTAGGTATTACTATCATAGATGGATAGTAAGTTCCATTCCATTTACGATGATATACGGTATGCTACATAGTTCCTCACAGTTGAGGAGATATATCTCTATGAAGCTGGAGGACCCTCAACAATATTATAGAAGCCTCTAGAAGGTCATCAAGAAGCTTGACTAGTCAAAGTGGTTGCAAAAAGGAATTAATTATTGAAGTGTTAATTAATTATAGAATTTTTTTTATAAATTATTGCAGGGATAATTAATTATTGCAATGATAATTTATTATTAAGATTTCTTTTCATTGATGTCAACTCTTGAAGAAATTGCATGTCGAAGTAAAGTGACAGTAAACATAAGATAATCAATTATAGCAGGGATAATTAATTATTTCAGGAATAACTAATCATTGGAGGGATAATTAATTATTTCATGGATAATTAAAGTGTAAACAAAATATAACAAAATGCATGTGAGTTGCATGTGAGTTGCATGCCATCACGAGTTGCATAATAGTTGCATGTCATTCAAAAATGTATCTTTATAACACAGAGAAGATTCTATTGCAAATAAATTATCTGTATTCACTTGTGAGAATATAGGTTGGAGGCAGATAAGTCCAGGTGAAGTAAAGAACTTCAGAAATCTAATGAGGGTGAAGTTTTTGATGATGTGTTCTAAGGTATGTTATTTATAGGTCATCTTACCATTTTACCTATAACTTGTTTTCTAGAATTATTCATATATAAAAAATTGGAGGTTGTTGGGAAGACATATCAAGGTATATGTGGTATAAATTTCAGTGTCTAGGTTATTGTACATTTGGAGATACACTTTATGAAAGATAGGGATTTTGAATAGTCCTGAAACGAGTTTTAAACATGTGTTTCAGGTTAAAAAATTATAAATTGTTCATAGAGAATAAAAATAATGTGAGACCCATTGAAAGGAAAATATTATAGGAATTAGTTTTTTGTGTGGTATTTTCATAATAATATATAAAGTATTAGACATGTGGAATGTTGTACAAGTTCACTCTCTATAATAGAACATAATTCAAGAAGGTTTTCCATTTCCTCTATAACTCTTTTTAAGGAATGATTCAACGAGTGAAACTTGGAGGAATTTTAGAATACATAAATAATAAGGATGGGTACAAGTTTTATAGCTTTATTCATTATGGGTGCAATGTTAGTCTTGTTGAAAGTTAGGGTTTATGACTAATCCAAAACCAGTCTCGTGAGACTGAGGTAAAGGTTGATGAAGATGATATTCTCTTGTTACTTAAGTTGAGGAAGGTATGCATGTCTATGATCACATACACCATGTCAGATACAAGATCATAAGTTTTTGTGACAAGTTGACAGTTGTTAGCACTTGGTAAATTTCCTAGAGGTTGAAAGAGAAGAAATCTACAAAGGTAACCTTATCCAACCGCTTTTAAAGCTGGGATCTAGCCATTCCAGCTTCAGAGAGGGATATCTCTATATGATTTAGCTTTGTTTTTTATTTAAGATATTAGGCTAGGTAAAGAAACTGTAGGTTTTGTTTTCAAAGAGTTTTTTAAATTGGTTGAGACAGTCTACACATCCATTGGGCTATGGGGTCTGTATTTAATCAGGTATGAGATACAACCAGAAACACCAAAGAAAACCTTCACAGGGAGAGATAATACACTCACTGGATCTTTAGTAATTAAAATGATGGACAGAAGAAAAGATAAGGAAAATAACTTCAACTAACAAGAAGTTAAGAATTTCTTAATTGAAGATATTAGAAGATAAACATTAAAATCTTTAGAATCGGAAACAGGGTATCAAAGATAAATCCTGCAACATTACGCTATATATAAAGATTAGTTCCAGAAAACAAAATGATTACAGAGAAAGAAAAACATTTAACTTAGAAAATCAACATCACCAGTGAACATACGCAAGAATCCTGTAAAAGTGCCTCTTCTTTATTAATGGAAGATCTCTTCAAAAATAGTATAGTTTGATAGCAATAGGGTGTGCGAATCAACAACCCCCAATACTTCGAAAGTTGAAGTATTTATAATTCAAATTACAAATGTTCTTGTCATAACTGATCAAGATGTGCTCATTTAATTTTTAGTCTAACTAATTTAACTAATCAAAACTGATTGATGACTCGATACAACTACATGGGGAATTTCTGGGGTAGGCCATTGGCGAAATGCCTTCGCAACCTCTTCTGACTGGACAGGTGAATCGATTGTGAAAGCTCATCTACTAATCTAACTGATCACAAAGTTCTTCCCATCTAAGATGACTTGGCACTGTGACTTTAAGTAATCTCCGATATACTTCATCCATGTCTGTATACTTAGCAAATGTAGGCTTGATGAGGAATATGTATTTAATCTCGTGTTGGATACTAATATCCAACTACGGGGCATCCATAAATGCTTTGCCAGTGATGCTCCCTTGTATCCCTGCAAATTTGGAATTGTCCTTAGACACTTCAGTCAACCTCTTCTTGTAATCAGGGAGTGTCATTAGTTTGTCATTAATGACCTTCAGACCGGGTAGGCCTTTCTTTTGGAGAACATCTATCTTATTGAAGAACTTTTGTAATCTTTGATCCATGACTTGAACCTTTTCCTGAAGCTGAAGCATCAGACTTCTCTTTGTTAAAACCTTTTTTACTTCAAGTATAGTTTATGTTCTATCCTCGACCTTTAGTTCTTCTAGTTCCTCTCTGTTCTTGGAATTCAGGAACCTGATGATCTCATTTGCTTGTGCTGGCATGTCTCCCAGCTCCCCTCTGATTTTCTCAATAGCCTATTTGCTCCTCTGGAGCAACTCTTTTTGTTCAAACATTATTTGAATCATTGGACATATTTCGTTTATGGACTTGGAAATATTTGTCCATACAATCTCTTTGACCTCAACCAAAGTCTTCCCTGCCATTGTCTGCTTTTGGAGATGCTGTAACTCCTTCCTGATTTTCTCATTCACCTACTTTTCTTTGGATAGGCTTGTCTAGAAAGAATTCTTGAGCTCTTGGATGTTCTCCACTTCTTTCTTAAGCCTATTGATTTCTGTCTCTTACAGGTTCATCCTCTCCATGGACTTGGCAAGATCTATTGTTCCTTCTGGTAGTGGCACTGGTGTTGTAGATGGAATGGCTGTCATTGTTGCTGTGCTCAATCCTGCAATTGGGATAGCACTCAATGGAATGCCTTCCATTGACTTCATCTGCTCTTTCTCCTTTAGGAGTCTCTCCATTTCAGAATCCCTCTCTTTTAGTTGAGCATTCTGTTCCATGAGTAACTTTAGCATCTCATCCTTTTCACCTTCCTTTTCTGCTATCTCCTTTGCCTGTGAGTCCTCTGTGGGCGGCAACTTCAGCTATTTTCTTAAGTATGCGATGTTAGCATTTTTATTTTTTATCATCTCTTCGGTGGCCTTGACATTTGCAGGGTCATAACTGATCTTGAGGACCAGCTCCTCCAACGTCTTGATTCTGTTGTCCTTTGCAAAAGATGATATTTTCTCCAGCTTGAGCTGTGTCTGAGCGTTGTTCAATGATACTTGAAATTTTGCTGCAGTAACTGTAGTGTGTGCTAATGTGTGAAAAAGCATCTCACCAGTTTGTTTTTGTAGATCCATCTGATCTGCTGGATGCACGTCCTTTGTCTGGAACTCGAAGGTCACCCTTTTGTAGTCTGATATCACCTCGGGATCTGGTACCTGTGCTTGGAGGTAAGCCATGTGCATCCTTCCCTTTTCTGTGTCAAATGCCGAAATAAGCCTATGCTGAGCTGTGGACGACTGCTTCCGAAACTAGGCATAAGTATTGCTAGTGAGTGTCTGGTTCTTCTTATTGATCAATTCATACTTCTCGAAAATGCCCAACTTGGGACCAGTTTTACTCGGCTGAGTATCTAAAGGAGAATCTGTGGATTTCTTCGGTATTGTTGTTGTGATTGCTTTATGCTGGCTCGAACCGAAAGGTAGAGTGACTGGCTTGACCCCTGTGGTAGTTACTGTTGTAGTTGGAACTTCTTGTTCTACTGTCGCGCCAGGCGTTGAAACTGACTTTGGCCTCTTGGTGTGCATCTGGAACTCCTCTGATGACACCTCTGTTACAGGAGGCGACGACTCCTGTTAGGGCCTCTTCTCCTTGGGGACCTGAGGGGTGGTAATGGGTGGCACACTCGTCAAGGGCACCTGCTGTTCCACTTCAACCTATTGTTCCACGTCCATCAAAGTGTCAGGCACCCATACTGTCTGATTTTTAAATTTCTCGATCTCTGGATTTGACTCATGAGCATACGGGGCATTCTTATTTTTCACCCTCATTTCCGAAATGATCCCACATGGATCATAGCGCCAAGTGAAACTCGTAAAGAATTTCATATCCTTTAACATTCTATCTACTTCTTCCCCTGCGCCTCGACTATTGCAGATGAAAGGACCAATCTGCCCCTTGATTCGCAATTGCATCTTCTTCTTCAGGGAAACAAAGTGAATGTCATCTGAATTCATTATCTGCCTAATATATTCTAATGAAAAAACCCTTACTGGCACATATTGAGGTAGTTTGTAAGGCGCCAATTCGCACCCGAAAATTCTAATTTCGGTGTGGTTCTGATATAAGTACCAGTCTCCTGTCTTTGCGTTGTCCGAGAGATGTAGAATTCTCTAGACTTCATCGTTTATTCATGGCTCAGGTGTGCCACTCAAAATGCTTACCACAGGGTGGTAAAACTGATCAATGGAAGCTTTGAAGTCGTATTCAGCAGAGTTATGTTTCAGAAGAGAAGTCCATGCTGTGACTGGCTGGGGCCTTCCGTCCATGTCCATCTTCTGCATGGAGAAACTAAACTTGTCGGCTTGAAAGTAGAAAAACATGTAAGTAAGTATGGAAGAATATCTGAACATGCCCTCTGTGGTGAAATTCACAAAATGTTCATGAATATTATTGGCCCAGAAGGTGCTGTAGTCGAACTTCGTGGTGGGCTTTTCATCGTTTGAGAAAATGGACAGAAAACCTAGGATGGGCTCATCTACCCATTGATCAGAATAGTAACCAAGCAGGGCACAAAGGAAAGAAATGATTTGATTTCCTTTTGTGGAGAACATGGAAGAAGGGTAAGGGGGATTGGTGGAAGGGAGTTGAGCAGAAGTGGGGAGAAAAATCTCGAATATCTGAGCTCTCTGAGGGAATGTCATTTTCCGATATAGCTCAGTGAGGATTTCTAAGTTGAATGGGGACGCAGATTCAGCACGGGGAATTTGCATCATCTGGTCAATGTCTTCGGGAATGATGAAGAAGAGGACGTCTCCAGATGAGGAGACGATGGCCTTCTGGTTGGGGATGTAATGGGCTTGGCTTTTGACGGTGAATTCGAGAAAATGATGAATCTGGGGAAAGAGATACAAGGGAAAATTAGACTCCCATAGTCCAATTTCGTTGCTCTGGTCCAGGAACACCTCCCGGAGCCATGACTGAAGATCCAAAAAGTCGAAATCGCAAATAGTATCTGCGATCAATCTATCTTTATCCACAAACGGGATTTTGTCCAGGTCCACAGGAGGAGGAAGAAAAGGATTCTCTTCTCCTTCCACTAACCTTTGTTTTGGCGCCATCTCTGCAACAGTACCTGCAATAAACAATATGTTAGTGGGGTCGATTGACTGTGATTGAAGGCGACGAGAAAACAATGGAGGAATAAGATGTAGCTTTTCTGGCGCGATGGATGAATAATGAATGAAAAGGGAAAACGATAGTTTTATTCAAAAATTGGGGTCGGTTGGGTGCGGGAGACAGGTCAGCAAGATAACGGGTATGTTATCCTGTAATAAATGGACAACGGGCCACTTGGGATGAGGAGGTAGATGACGGTGGCTGAAGCATACAGAGGGGTGACGTGGAGGCTGGTGATTTGAGGTAAAAGTCGCCAAAAGGGTTTTTTCATGAGTGAAGAGGGTTAGGTACTGAAAACAGGGATTGGCAGCAGTTATGGGATGGGACGTGACTTGGGAATCAGCGAAGCAAGTGGCATCAGTTGAGGATGACGTCCCGGAGTGATGGAGGCTGTCAGATGGCATAAGGTTAAAATACTTCCGGATCAATAGGACAATTCCATATGTAACACGGGCCTGCTGAAAAGAATATTCATTCTGGATCCCCCCCCCTTTGGTTAAAAGTAGAACACCAAGGGGGGTCCGAAATCCATCATGATTCATTGATCTGCGTGCTTGTTTCCTGGCCATAGATCTAAGCCTGCTCTTTAATACTCATTCCAGACANGTTCTGGGCCATCTAGATGTGTGCCCAAGTTATTACCAATTCTGGACCCCCCCCCCCTCTGTTAAAGGCAGAATGGACGGGGGCATCCGGAATCCAATGTGGGCCATGGATTCACGTGCTGTTTTTAGGACCGTCCAGATCTGCGTAAATATTATCATCGATTCCGGACCTCCCCCCCGATTAAAAGCAAAACACTAGGGGGGGTCCAGAATGCTCTGTGGGCCATTGATCTAAGCGCCATGATCTGGACCATTGGAAAGTGAATGAAACATAAATCATGAGCGGAGAAATATGAGCTTGGGAAAAAACTTAGGATAAAAGCATTTTAGGGGTTTTTCTTCAACTTTCAAAGAGATACCACCATGGGACTTCGAACAAACTATTCATATGTATTTAGGACATGGTGTACCATATTTATCAATCTGTTTTCATGGGTGGTGAAGCAAATGAAACAACTAACCTACA
>JASDQU010014893.1:68929-84768 GCA_032191745.1 Picea mariana
CCCCCCCCATCCATTCTGCCTTTAACAGAGGGGTGGGGGGGGTCTAGAATTGGTAATAACTTGGTTGCACATCTAGATGGCCCAGAACAGAGCGCTTAAATCTATGGTTCACATTGGATTCCGGACCCCCCCGTCCGTTCTGCCTTTAATGGAAGGGGGGGTGTCTGGAATGAGTATTAAAGAGCGTGCTCAGATCTATGGCCAGGAAAGAAGAACGTAGATCAATGGATCACGATGGATTTCGAACCCCCTCGGTGTTCTACTTTTAACCAAAGGGGGGGGGGGTCCAGAATGAATATTCTTTTCAGCAGGCCCGTGTTACATATGGCATTGTCCTATTGGTCCGGAAGTCTTTTAATCTTATGTCGTCTGACAGCCTCCATCACTTCGGGACATCATCCTCCACTGATGCTACTTGCTTCACTAATTCGCAAGTCACGTCCCATCCCATAACTGCAACCAATCCCTGTTGTCAGTACCTAACCCTCTTCACCCATGAAAAAACCCTTTTGGCGACTTTTACCTCAAATCACCAGCCTCCACGTCACCCCTCCATATGCTTCAGCCACCGTCATATACCTCCTCATCCCAAGTGGCCCGTTGTCCATTTATTACAGGATAACATACCCATTATCTTGCTGACCTGTCTCCCGTGCCCAACCGACCCCAATTTTTGAATAAAACTACCGTTTTCCCTTTTCATTCGTTATTCATCCATTGCGCCAGAAAACCTACGTCTTATTCCTCCATTGTTTCCTCGTTGCCATCACTCACAGTCAGTCAACCCCACTAACATATTTTTTATTGCAGGTACTGTTGCAAAGATGGCGCCAAAACCAAGGTTAGCGGAAGGAGAAGAGAATATTTTTCTTCCTTCTCCTGTTGACCTAGACAAAATCCCATTGGTGGATAAAGATAGATTGATCGCAGATACTATTTGCGATTTCAACTTTTCGGATCTTCAGTCATGGCTCCGGGAGGTGTTCCTGGACCAGAGCGACGAAATTGGACTATGGGAGTCCAATTTGCCCCTGTATCTCTTTCCCCAGATTCATCATTTCCTCAAATTCACCCTCAAATGCCAAGCCCATTACATCCCCGACCAGATGGCCATCGTCTCTTCATCTGGAGACGTCCTCTTCTTCATCACTCCCGAAGACATTCACCAGATGATACAAATTCCCCGTGCTGAATCTGCATCCCCATTCAACTTAGAAATCCTCACTAAGCTATATCAGAAAATTAAATTCCCTCAGAGAGCTCAGATGTTCGAGCTTTTTCTCCCCAATTCTTCTCTACTCCCTTCCACCAATCCCCCTTACCCTTCTTCCATGTTCTCCACCAAAGGAAATCAAATCATTTCTTCCCTTTGTGCCCTACTTGGTTACTATTCTGATCAATGGGTAGATGACCCCATCCTGGGTTTTCTGTCCATTTTCTCAAAGGATGAAAATCCCACCATGCAGTTCGACTACAACACCTTCTTGGCCGATAATATTCACGAACAATTTGTGAATTTTTCCACAGAGGGCATGTTCAGATATTCTTCCATACTTTCTTACATGTTTGTCTACTTTCAAGCCGACAAGTTCAGTTTCTCCATGCAGAAGATGGACGCGGATGGAAGGCCCCAGCCAGTCACAACATGGACTTCTCTTCTGAAACATAACTCTGTTGAATACGACTTCAAAGCTTTCATTGATCAGTTTTACCACCCTGTGGTAAGCATGCTGAGTGGCAGGCCCGAGCCACGAATAAATGATGAAGTCCAGAGAATTCTGCATCTCTCGGACAACGCAAAGACAGGAGACTGGTACTTATATCAGAACCACACTGAAATAAGAGTTTTTGGGTGCGAATTGGCACCTTACAAAATACCTCAATATGTGCCAGTAAGTATTTTTTCATTAGAATATATTAGGCTGAGAATAAATTCAGATGACATTCACTTTGTTTCCCTGAAGAAGAAGCCACAATTGCGAATCAAGGGGTAGATTGGTTCTTTCATCTGCAATAGTCGAGGCGCAGGGGAAGAAGTGGATAGAATGTTAAAGGAGATGAAATTATTTACGAGTTTCACCTAGCACTATGATCCATGCGGGATCATTTCAGAAATGAGGGTGAAAAATAAGATTGCCCCGTATGCTCATGAGTCAAAGCCAGAGATCGAGAAATTTGCAAATCAGACAGTATGGGTGCCTGACACTTTGATGGACGTGGTACAATAGGTTGAAGTGGAATAGTAGGTGCCCTTGACAAGTGTGCCACCCACTACCACCCCTCAGGTCCCCAAGGAGAAGAGGCCCTGATGGGAGTCGTCGCCTCCTGTAACAGAGGTTTCATCAGAGGAGTTCCAGATGCACACCAAGAGGCCAAAGTCAGTTTCAACGCCTGGCGCGATAGTAGAACAAGAAGTTTTGACTACAACAGTAACTACGACAGGGGTCAAGCCAGTCGCTCTACCTTTCAGTTCGAGCCAGCATAAAGTAATCACAATAGCAATACCGAAGAAATCCACAGATTCTCCCCTAGATACTCAGCCGAGTAAAACTTGCCCCAAGTTGGGCACTTTCGAGAAGTATGAATTGATCAAGAAGAAGAACCAGACACTCACTAGTAGTACTTATGCCCAGTTTCGGAAGCAGTCATCCATAGCTTAGCATAGGCTTCTTTCGGCATTTGACACAGAAAAGGGAAGGATGCACATGGCTTACCTGCAAGCACAGGTACTGTATCCCAAGGTGATATCAGACTATAAAAGGGACACCTTCGAGTTCCAGGCAAAGGACGTGCATCCACCAGATCAGATGGATCTGCAAAAACAAACTGGGGAGATGGTTTTTTACACATTAGCACATGCTACAGCTTCTACAGCAAAATTTCAGGTATCATTGAACAACGCTCAGACACAGCTCAAGCTGGAGAAAATATCATCTTTCATAAAGGACAACAGAATCAAGACGTTGGAGGAGCTGGTCCTCAAGATCGGTTATGACCCTGCGAACGTCAAGGCTACCGAAGAGATGATAAAAAAGAAAAATGCTGACATCGCATACTTAAGAAAATAGCTGAAGCTCCCACCCACAGAGGACTCACAGGCAAAGGAGATAGCAGAAAAGGAAGGTGAAAAGGATGAGATGCTAAAGTTACTCATGGAGCAGAATGCTCAACTAAAAGAGATGGAGTCTGAAATGGAGAGACTCCTAAAGGAGAAAGAGAAGATGAAGTCAACGGAAGGCATTCTATTGAGTGTTATCCCAATTGTAGGATTGAGCACAGCAACAGTGACAGCCATTCCATCTGCAGCACCAGTGCCACTACCAGAAGGAACAACAGACCTTGCCAAGTCCATGGAGAGGATGAACCTACAAGAGATAGAAATCAACAGGCTTAATAAAAAGTGGAGAACCTCCAAGAGCTCAAGACTTCTTTCTAAACAAGCCTATCCAAAGAAAAGCAGGTGAATGAGCAAATCAGGAAGGAGTTACAATAGCTCCAAAAGTAGACAATGGTAGGGAAGACTTTGGCTGAGGTCAAAGAGATTGTATGGGCAGATATTTCCAAGTCCATAAATGAAATCTGGCCAATGATTCAAATAATGTTTGAACAAAATGAGTTGCTCCAGAGGAGAAAACAGGCTATTGAGAAAATCAGAGGGACGCTGGGAGACATGCCAGCACAAGCAAATGAGATCATCAGGTTCCTGAATTCCAAGACCAGAGAGGAACTAGAAGAACTAAAGGTCGAGGACATAACATAACTATACTTGAAGTAAAAATGGTTTTAACAAAGAGAAGTCTGATGCTTCAGCTAGAGGAAAAGGTTCAAGTCATGGATCAAGGAGTACAAAATTTCTTCAATAAGATAGATGTTCTCCAAAAGAAAGGCCTACCCGGTCTGAAGGTCATTAATGACAAACTAATGAAACTCCCTGATTACAAGAAGAGGTTGACTGAAGTGTCTAAGGACAGTTCCAAATTTGCAGGGATATAAGGGAGCATCACTGGCAAAGCATTTATGGATGCCCTGCAGTTGGATATTAGTATCCAACATGAGATTAAATACATATTCCTCATCAAGCCTACATTTGCTAAGTATACAGACATGGATGAAGTATATCGGAGATTACTTAAAGTCATAGTGCCAAGTCATCTCAGATGGGAAGAACTTTGTGATCTGTTAGATTAGCAGATGAGCTGTCACAATCCAGTCACCTTTCCAGTCAGAAGAGGTTGCGAAGGCACCTCGCCAATGGCCTACCCCAGAAATTTCGCATGCAGTTGTATCGATTCATCAATCAGTTTTGATTAGTTAAATTAGTTAGACTAAAAATAGAATGAGCACGTCCTGATCAGTTATGACAAGAACATTTGTAATTTGAATTATAATTACTTCAACTTTCGAAGTATTGGGGGTTGTTGATTCGCACACCCTATTGCTATCAAACTGTACTATTTTTGAAGAGATCTGCCATTAATAAAGAAGAGGCACTTTTACAGGATTCTTGCGTATGTTCACTGGTGATGTTGATTTTCTAAGTTAAATGTTTTTCTTTCTCTGTAATCATTTTGTTTTATGGAACTAATCTTTATAAATAGCGTAATGTTGCAGGATTTATCTTTGATACCCTATTTCTGATTCTAAATATTTTAATGTTTATCTTCCAATATCTTCAATTAAGAAACTCTTAACTGCTTGTTAGTTGAAGTTATTTTCCTTATCTTTTCTTCTGTCCATCATTTTAATTACTAAAGATCCAGTGAGTGTATTATCTCTCCCTGTGAAGGTTTTCTTTGGCGTTTCTGGTTGTATCTCATACCTGATTAAATACAGACCCCATAGCCCAATGGATGTGTAGATTGTCTCAACCAATTTAGAAAACTCTTTGACAACAAAACCTACAGTTTCTTTACCTAGCCTAATATCTTAAATAAAAAACAAATCTAAATCATATAGAGAGATCCCTCTCTGAAGCTGGAACGGCTAGATCCCAGCTTTAAAAGCGGTTGGATAAGGTTACCTTTGTAGATTTCTTCTCTTTCAACCTCTAGGAAATTTACCAAGTGCTAACAACTGTCAACTTGTCACAAAAAATTATGATCTTGTATCTGACATGGTGTATGTGATCATAGACATGCATACCTTCCTCAACTTAAGTAACAAGAGAATATCATCTTCATCAACCTTTACCTCAGTCTCACGAGACTGGTTTTGGATTAGTCATAAACTCTAACTTTCAACAAGACTAGCATTGCACCCATAATGAATAAATCTATAAAACTTGTACCCATCCTTATTATTTATGTATTCTAAAATTCCTCCAAGTTTCACTCGTTGAATCATTCCTTAAAAGGAGTTATAGAGGAAATGGCAAACCTTCTTGAATTATGTTCTATTATAGAGAGTGAACTTGTACGACATGCCACATGCCTAATATTTTATATATTATTATGAAAATACCACACAAAAAACTAATTCCTATAATATTTTCCTTTCAATGGGTCTCACATTATTTTTATTCTCTATGAACAATTTATAATTTTTTAACCTGAAACACATGTTTAAAACTCGTTTCAGGACTATTCAAAATCCCTATCTTCCATAAAGTGTATCTCCAAATGTACAATAACCTAGACACTGAAATTTATACCACATATACCTTGATATGTCTTCCCAACAACCTCCAATTTTTTATATATGAATAATTCTAGAAAACAAGTTATAGGTAAAATGGTAAGATGACCTATAAATAACATACCTTAGAACATCATCAAAAACTTCACCCTCATTAGATTTATGAAGTTCTTTACTTCACCTGGACTTATCTGCCTCCAACCTATATTCTCACAAGTGAATATAGATAATTTATTTGCAATGGAATCTTCTCTGTGTTATAAAGATACATTTTTGAATGACATGCAACTATTATGCAACTCATGATGGCATGCAACTCACATGCAACTCACATGCATTTTGTTATGTTTTGTTTACACTTTAATTATCCATGAAATAATTAATTATCCCTCGAATAATTAGTTATTCCTGAAATAATTAATTATCCCTTCTATAATTGATTATCTTATGTTTACTGTCACTTTACTTCGACATGCAATTTCTTCAAGAGTTGACATCAATGACAACAAATCTTAATAATCAATTATCATTGCAATAATTAATTATCCCTGCAATAATTTATAAATATTTTTCTATAATTAATTAACACTTCAATAATTAATTCCTTTTTGCAACCACTTTGACTAGTCAAGCTTCTTGATGACCTTCTAGAGGCTTCTATAATATTGTTGAGGGTCCTCCAGCTTCATAGAGATATATCTGCTCAACTGTGAGGAACTACGTAGCATACCGTATATCATCGTAAATGGAATGGAACTTACTATCCATCTATGATAGTAATACCTAGAAATATAATTACCTTCAGGTATTTATTCCTCAATCAAATTAAGGTTCCATGACAAATATATCATTGGATTTTCTCATATTGATCATATATCAAGGTCACCTTTCAAACAGATGTGCACCATCACCAACACATGCCTCTACCAGGAATGTACCAACTTGTACCATACATCAATGATGCACATCAACACATGTACCATACCATGTGTCAAACCATGCACATCAACCACGTAAATCAACTGTGTACATCAAAATGTACAATGATTTGTACCATAACAAGTGCATCAACCATGAACCATAATATATTCTAAAAAATTAATATCAATGGTGTAACTCAACCAAGTACCATCATCACCAAGAGATGTATCCTATGTTAGAATAATTTTGATGTGCTCATTTAACCATAAATAATGACACCATTTTAACCCAACCGTAGGTATAAATATGTAAATGTGTTGAACCTACAAATAATAGATCTAGCTAAACAATAATACACACATTTGCAAAGAGAATTGGAAAAAGAAGAAGGAGAGAAAGAATGAAAGAATTCTCATTAACTGTTGTGAATAATGAATAATTCTCATTAACCGTTGTGAATAATGAATAATTTACACATGGTATACTCTGTATATCTCAATGAGTTCGACTTGAGGTGAGCCAAGTCACCATAGTGGTGGTCTAGAGTGATCTAGACACACACCAGTAGTTACGGGAGTGAATTGCCACCTATTCTAGTCTCTCAGGCAGTTACGGTAGTGAACTGCCACCTAGTTGAGTTAACTAGTCAACTAGTCTTCAGTTAACTGACTGAACACAGAGTAGTGAGGTGTTAACTCAAGGAATGAACACTAATGTGCCACTTTGGTGATGATACCAAGGCAAGGTAGAATTAGCATGGTGATGAGCCCAATGCAACATCTAAACTCAACTCAACTAGACAAAATGAAGTGTCAACTAAAAGAGAATATTCTCTAGGTGGAATATTCTCCCATAAAATATAGGAGACTAGATAATGACTAATTATGACTAATAAAAAAATAAAAAACCTTAGGAAAAATAAATCCTAGGTGTGTGTGAAGTAACTCCAACACCCCCCCTGAACAACACTATGGTGAAAATAAATATTGGGTCCCAACAACGAGGCCATGTTAGGTACCCAAGTAAAAAAGATACATTAAAAATAAATTGAGGAAAGAGGGAAAACCTCATGGGAAAACCCCCCCCTCAAGGTAAAATATATGTAAAAGGAAGAACTACAGTTTCTAGGCAATTGTGTCCTTCACTCCAAGATGACCTCGCAGAAAATGGAATTTCTGCTCAGTGAAGGTCTTGTTGAAAATGTCTATCATTTGTTCTACTGAAGGACACAACTGTAAGTCGATGATCCCCTCGTGTACTAAGTCTCGGGTGTAGTGCATGTGGATCTTGATGTTCTTCATTCATTTCCTCTGAACTGGATCTCTATATAACTTTAGAGTGCTCTAGTTGTCACACTAGATGACGATCGACCGATGAAACTGAATGTCCAACTCAGTGAGAAAATGTTGTAGCCACATAGCCTGAATGGTTATGTTAACTACCCCTATGTACTCTGCCTCGGCTGAAGATAGAGCAATGGAAGCTTTCTTCTTGCTTGACCAACAGATAGGCCTGGAACCAAGACTGAGTGAGTAACCAAATGTGGACTTGCGATCAATGCTATCGCCAGCCCAGTTGGAATCAGTAAACCCAATGAAATCTAATGTAGAGTCCACTTCATAATGAATCACAAAGGTTATGGCATCCTGTACGTATCAAAGGATACACTTTGCATCTTTGCAATGTAGCTCATGTGGCTCTTGCATGAACGTAGAAGCTGCGCCAAATGCATATGATAGGTCTAGTCTAGAGTGTGTGAGATACAAAAATATCCCCACTATCTGTCTGTACAATGTGCTATCAACCAATGAAGTCTCCCCACCATCCTCAAGTTTGACTCCTGATAGAAAAGGAGTCGGAGTAGACTTGCAGTCTATCATGTGAAATCTCTCAAGGAGATCTCATGCATACTTGTCTTGAGACAGTTTGATGCCTGATGCATCATGACTGATCTCAAGTCCAAGGAAGAAGTGTAGCGAACCCATGTCCATCATCAAAAACTTATCTTGAATAATCCTCTTGACTATAGAAATTATTGAAGTCGAGCGACCGGTGATCAACAAATCATCGACATACAGAACTGAAAGTAGAAGTGAATCAGTCATCCTAAGCATGTATACATTCGGGTCTGATTTACTAAGTACAAAGTTTTGTTACAACATGTAGGAGTCCATATTGGCATACCAGGTCCTCAGATCCTGCTTGAGGCCATAAAGTGACTTCTTCAGTCGGTAGACCAAAGATGAGTCCTGCATAAATCCCTGGGGTTGCTCCATGTAGATCTCCTCAGAGAGATCACCATGAAGAAATGCATTCTTCATGTCCATATGATGGACTTCCCATCCCTTAGTTGTCACAATAGAAAGTGCCAATCGTATGGAATCCATCTTTGCTACTGGAGAAAAGGTCTCACCATAGTTAATACCATGAACCTATTGAAAGCCTTTGGTGACAAGGCTGGCTTTGTATCTATTGATCTGTCCATCCACTATGCTCTTGGTCCTGTATACCCATCTACATCTGACAAGTTTCCTCACACAAGGAAGGGGAACCAGATCCCAAGTCTGGTTTTCGAGGATGGAGTTGTACTCCTCCTACATGGCGGATTCCCAAAAGGGATTTCCAGCAGCCTCGCCATAAGACTGTGGATCTGAAGACTGAACAAAGAAAATATGCCTGAAAGGAAATAGTTCAGTGTTAGTGAGTGCAATAGGAGGCTCCTCGAAATCAGATCCAATCCTCCTAGTATCAGCTGGATCACTTATGAGATCCCCTGCATCTTGAAGAGTAGTCCATGCCCCCTTGGGCCTCTTCTATGGCTCTACAATTGCATCTGGATGTTCTAACTCTGCATCTGACCGTACTGACTCTGAATCTGAATCTAAATCCCTTGAGTCCTCTAAATCAGAACTCTCATCTGAAGAAGATTCGGCATGTGCGTGCTCATAATCTCGAACAGGTGGAAGAGTAAAGGTGTCTTCATGCGGTTGATGAGGTACATGAGAGACACTTTCCTTGAATTGGACACTATGCCCAATGATGATCCAGCCTGAGGAAAGATCAATAAGATGATATCCTTTCACACCATCACAGTATCCAACAAAAATGCACTCAGTGCTTTGTGCATCAAGTGCCTTCCTCTTTTTAGAGGGAATCCTGGCCCATGCACGTGAACCAAAAATATGAAAGTGGGACACTTCAGGTTTGAGGCCACTCCAAGCCTCATAAGGGGTCTTATCCTTTACAGATATATGGGGAGATCAGTTTTGGATGTATGTTGCACAGTTAAGTGCATCATCCCATAGTCTCTGTGGTAGTGACTTTTCATGCAACATGCAAGATGCCATCTCCTTTAGAGATCGGTTTTTTTTCTCAGCAACTCTGTTTTGCTGTGGAGTGTAGGGAATTCTATGCTGCAACGGAATCCCTGCCTCATGGAAAAATTGTATATCTCATCATTCACATACTCTCCCCCATTATCAATTTGAAGGAATCTGATCTTCTTTTCGGTTTGTGTCTCAACCAAAGCTTTGAAATCTTTGAGATGTTAAAAGACCTCGGATTTTTGCCTGAGAAAGTAGATCCATGTAAAACGTGAGAAATCATCAACAAAAATGAGAAAAAACATCTCTTTTTTGATCTATGGATGCGGAAAAGGAACCATGATGTCACTTTGGATGATATCTAAAGGTGTGTAAGCTCGCTGAGACTTTCCCTTGTCGAATTTCTCTTGAGGGTGTTTTCGAAGAACACATCCCTCACATACTCCCTTGGAGAAATGGATTTTTGGTAGAGCATCGACTAATTTGTTCTTGCTAAGTTTTTGCATCAATCTAAAATTCAAATGTCCAAATCTTTCATGCCATATCCTACTACTTTCATCAGCATGAGTAAGCAGTAAAGCAAACTCAAGTTCAATGAATTCAGAAAATGTATACAATATAGACTGATGATTTACCTCACCAGTAGCAACCGTGGAGTTGGTTTTCATGTCGTAGATGTCCATGGAATTTGGTGTGAAGATGACTTTCTTTCTGGTGTTGGAATTCGTCATCTGATACACAGAGAGAAGGTTGACAGAAATCTTGGGAACATGCAGCATGTTCTTGAAGGTTCCGTTGGTGAGTTCAATCCTTCCTTTGCCAGTGACTTCGACATAAGAGTTGTCCCCAATCAGAATAGGAGGACTTTTGCATGCATCCAATGGAGAATATATTTCTTTTGAGGCATCCATGTGATGTGATCCTCCCAAGTCTACAATCCATGCATCGGGAGAGGATTTGATGGCAATGAAGGCATGGATAGAATTGTCTTTCTTGGAATTCAGATCTTCTGGCTTCTTCTTCTTTGCACCCTCGGGGATGCGATCTCCAAGGTTGTTTTTCTGAAGTATCTGAGACATCAGATATATTTTATTTTCATGCATGCAGATTCCGAATGGAATCCTTTGTGACAATATGTGCATTTCTCTCCTTTTGTTCCCTTTTCTCCTTTGGATCTGTAGGCATCAGTGAAGGGTTTTGTGTACCCTTTCTTATTCGTATGTTCATGATATTTCCTCTCATCTTTATATTTATATTTATGATATTTTTAGTTTCCATTATGCATAGTAAGTGCATGCACCCTTGGGCCTTTGATTGCGCCCATGTTGATGAGCTTGGTTTGCTCTTGTGTCATGGATTCGATAAAGTCCTCAAGAGAAGGCATCTTCCAGGTGGCTCTAGAGGTGAATCTGACAGTATAGAATGTAGACACGAATACTAAGAATTCAGGAACAAGCTTGAAGAGAATGGTGAGAACCATTTGTTTCTCCTCCTTCGATTTATCAACACCACAAGCTTTGAGATGCGATAGTAAATCCTTGAATTTTGTAAAGAAATCTTGGATATTCTCGAAGATTTTTGGATCCAATGTAAGTAGCTCCACCTCCATCATGCATCTCCTCATCTCATCCTATTTTCCAAAGAGCCCTTCTGTTATAACCCTAAAATGCACCACACATGCTTACCTAGCATCAGGCCAACTCATATCCCTTCTTTGCCAAAAACTACTGAACAACTCTTATAAAAACTCCATTTTTAAAAGTACACGATAGTTGGCCCACTACACCCCACATGTATCTACAAAGTACACGCTAGCAAGCCCACTACATCCTACGTGTACCTTCAGAATCATGAAAAAAAAGAAATTTACCGATGGGACAAAAAGCTATGGGTCGGTTAACTGAAACTCCCGATCATGCATGGCCGAGGGTTCGTCCAAAACCCTAGCTTCTTATAGCCTATAAAAGAAGGGGTAGGGGTACCATTTGGAAGAGGAAAACATATAGCGAAGAAACTTTTCCCATTTACGTAATCCATTGTCCCAACCCTTTAGCCTTTCCTCATGCCAAAGGAGATTTAACACAAAGTAGTTGAAGGACAGAAGAAGAGGAGCCGAGGATCAGGTTCAAGGAACGGTGGCCGGTCTCAGCTTTGATTGTAAGTTGATTCATTTTCAGTAATAAAAAGAATACTTTTCCCATCTCAATGTATGAATAGTCTATGGTTTGATGAATTTATGCTTGATTTCTAACCCTTGATTAAAGAAGTAGCATGCATGCATAGTTGTTATTTGTCTTGATTGCAGGTTATCTATGGAAGGAGCAGCGCAAGCAAGTGGTCAAAGCGCAATGGAGGATCTACATCGAAAGCTGGTGATAAGGTTGGTGGTTCTCTTCATGCATTTACTATGAAAGGGGGGTTTTAATCTTGGGTTGTAGGTTAAAAAGTAATTTATTTTCGGTCAAAATCTGCATGCAAGTCTGACCCTAGTTTGCTAGTCCATAGGGTATTTTTCCCAACAACAAAATTGGCGACCGTACTGGGGATAGTACTCTTTAGGGTTTCTGGATTTCTTTAAAGTTTTTGGGTAGTTTAAAAGATTAGATTTTCTATTATTCTTTGCCTGTATTTTTCTGTAAGGTCTGAGCTAGCAGGGAGCCCGGTTCTTCATACCAGTTTTCCCTGACTTTTGCTTGACGGTAGTTGTTGGGACACATAGAGGTACACGCAGCCTGCAGAAGGCCTGCATGCGTGTACTCGCGCCCTATTATCTTATAGCTAGCGTGTGAACGCTAGCTGTAGAGATAGAAGTATCATGTAGGAGTTCAAAGAGCTTTAGAGGCAATCCTCCTCTTCCCTATCAAAATTTTACATTCTCAAGGGGTTTTCTAGAATCCTGTCTGAGTCTTGCTAGTTCATAGTCCTATCTCAGATTGTCTTTTTTTGCCTCATTATTCCTTCCATTGTTTTTATTTTCTGTTAGAAATAGCATCCAAGCCTTCAAGGGACCCTAGTTGTCAATACCAGAGGCCTCTTCTTGGGTTGGACTGCCTGTTTTCATTTTTTTTCTTAGAATTTATACATACACACGGCCTGTACAAGGTCAACCCATGTGTACACGCTTCTTGTTTCAGCTCAGCACGCATTTGCATGCGTGCTATTTTAGTGACAGTAGCGTGCTTGACAAACTACTTTTTGTTCAGGGTGGGGAAGTCATCCCCTCCTTTAATGACAAGTATTCCTCTCAGGTGTTTGAGTCTAGGGTTGAACAGTCAGTAGGTTAGGTAATCTTACCATTAGCTTGCCTTTTCTTAGTTGATAGTTAAACATAAAATATAATTTTTCTTTTTATGGTTTTTAGACAAGCGTAAGAGTCTTTGTTTTCTTTATGGCCATTGTGTGTCTTTACTCTGATTCTTTGTGATCTGCTTTTTAAGCCATAATTTGTCTTTCTTGGTTTTGTGCTTGTCAGTATTTTCCCTTTGTTGCTTTATTAGCACTTAAATAAAATTAAAAAAGTCTCTTTTCATTTTTTTCTTTGTTTGAAGAGTGTGTTTCTGCATCATTAGCTAGCGAGAAGTCTTTTATTTCGTAAGTTTTTGCAGTGAATTTAGAGCATAAGTAGCTCGTAGTCGAGTGAAATTCCTTTGTGTTTGTTGTATAAAATCTTAGAAAAATTGAAAAGTAAAAGAAATCTTTCTTTGTGAAAAGTTGCTGAAATTTTGCATTTAGTAAAAGTATTTTGTTTCCAGATTTTTTCATTCACTTTTTCTTTCATCTTTACACACCATTAGTTTCACCTTCATACCCCTTGACGTAAGAAAAAGCCTTAAAATCAACACTAATCTTAAAATCTATTAGACTTTTATGTTTGTAGGGTTCGCACACTAGTTTAGAATTAGGGCCTTGAATTAGGTTGGAGAGGAAACTCTTCAATGCCACTCAAAACCAAACATTAGAGTCTGAGGTAGGGAGTGTCTAAGTCAAGTTTCATGGAGGTTATCTGGGACCCCCCTCTAAAATAGGGGATAAACACGAGGTCACGTGCAAAAAGGTAGCGCAGATAACCCCTCCAAAGCTGGACCAATCGTAGTGGAGAACACATATCGAGGGCTTGTTTTTGGATTCCATCATTTGCATTTGCGAAGGGGCTTCGTGGGTATTGAATCCATTCAAGGTCCTCAGTTTTCTTCTGGACCATTTTCTCTCGATACCCTTGACAGGTTTCGGGCTTGATACCCTGGTCATTGTGATCTACCCGACTTTCGACTGTACCTGCCTGGTGACTGTTCGTGTGATGGAAACCTAGTTGCCATCTTTTTAGGGACATACACGGGTGAATGCGGGGTGATACCATGGTACCTAGGATAGACATCGAGCCATGGTTTTCGGAGTATACTTGGAGGGTGATTCCATGTTCGAGTTGCACTTGCACTGGTAAGTTGCTCTATTGTTGGTTGTTGTAACTATTCTTCCAAATAGTTTAGTGATTGCTTGTCTTATCTCCTAGGGGCTTCCTTTTAGTGTGTGTTACTTTTGAATGTGTAGAATAACTTAGCATGTCTTGGATATTCTCACACAGTGGAGGATCCTGAGATCCACCATTCATGAAGGCTTCTGGGCCTGCTGCCTGTTACACTGGAGACACCCCCGCCACCATTGAGGCGGAAGCTAGACCAACAAGGGTCTTTCGAATTGACCGGGTTACAAACTGTTGTGCCCAAACAACTCCTGGAGGAGTCAACCACCAATATTGGCTCGGTTGAAACCCCAACCACTGATATCTGGGCATCGCTTACTACACCAATCCAATTTCACGAACGTCAGACAGTGCCTCACATAGCAATGGAAACAAACGCTGTTACTTCTTTTGGGAATTCTTCCATTCCCACCACAGTTGCTAACCATCATCGGTCTGAGCCACCATGGTCTCAGCGAAAACTACGTCACACATTGGACCGAACCCATCTATGGCAGTGGCCACAACCCCCTTCACACCTAGTACGACAAGCCCTCCGTTCTCATACGGTATGCCTAGTTCAGGTACAAGTCCTGCACTCACTTACTCCACTTTATAGACTTTGGGTCTGGGGGCAGGGAACTCTAATGTTCCTCTGCAAGTTCAACTTGGGGCCACTCCTGTCCCTTTTAACACTTTTCCTTACGCCGGAGGTCATATCCCTCCTTCGTCCCCTTCGCTTGGTGGTTCGCATCAACAGTTGGTCGGGAAGCCTACACACACTAGTTTATTTGGAGCCGAGAGTCAAGGAACACCTGCACACAATATGTTGGTAGGTTCATCACCGTTTGTTTGGAATGGGGCATTTGGTAGCAACACTTTCTCATCCACCACTTTCTTGTCTGGGGGCAATCCCATTTTTGGATAGTCTACTCCGACGCAGGGTACTATTCTTGTGCAAGGGGCACATGTAGCAACACCTTGGAACTCAGGACAAGGATCAGTTCCCTCCTCTGGAATGTCGTTCTGGGGTAATTCTTTCCATAATCAATAGAACCCTAGATATACTACTATGCCTCTCCCATCAATACCGACATGGGGTAATCCTTCCCAAAGTCCTTCAAATACGATGCATGCCCAACACCCTATGTCCTTTATGGGAAATCAGTCGATGATGTCTCCACAGATGCAAAATCCTTACACTAGTCAGGGCCATGGTTTCTACTAGAATCCAGGCCAGCAACCAAAATTTTCCTGGCAACCTGGTGCCAGTCAAACTCCAGGACCCTTTTTCCCAGGTTAGCAGTAACAACCCAAACTACCATTCCTAGTAACTTTACACTTTCCATATTTGACAAGGTTGTTAAATGATCCTATTTTTCACAATCCACATTGGCCTCCTATGCCAACGAAGTTGCCTTTGGACATTCCAAAGTTTGAGGCCAAGCCTAATGAAGATCCAGGTGATCATGTGACTACCTTCCATCTTTGGTGTTCATCTA
>JASDQU010014893.1:110097-124459 GCA_032191745.1 Picea mariana
TATTATTGTGGATCTAGGAGTTAATGATCTTTCTTAAGAGGGAGTGAGGAAAACTATATAATGCCTTATGTGAGCCCTTTGTAGAGGGGGATAGTAGGAGGAGATTAATGGAGAGTTAATGAGTGGAGTTAGAAATCAATAGTTCTACTACTCCTAAGAATTTGAGAGACGTATTCATGTAAGGTATTATCCTTCTTGATGTATGGTGAGGTATGAGTGTGAGTAGTCTTCTTGAATCCTCATTGAAGGAGAAGGAATATCTTATGTAATCACTTATGATAAGGTCCCAACATTGTTTGAAGAAGGAGTGAAAGAGATCTATATTCCAATTGAAGCAGGTCCGGAGACGTATCCCAAGAGGGGTGAACTCCGTTACCAACATTGGTTGTCTTTCTCTCTTTTCTTTTCATGTGATTATTCCATTTGAGGTCATGTATTTTATGTATTCTTGTTTACAACCATGGTTAATCATGGACTCATAATCCCTTTAATCTTTATGCAATTAATTCGTCAGAAAATGATTCTTAATTGAAAACTTGTGTAAAGTACTCTCTCGTTTTCAGATCACTCGTAGAGAATCTTGGTATGCACACTTGGATTCACTTGAACAATAATCCATCTAGGATTAAATATTCTATCTCTGGGCTTCTATCCCCAAACAAAGGGTTCTCACATGCCTCATAAGCCTCCTTAAAATATGGATCTTGTTGGTACATTTCCTTAAGGTTTTCAAACCCTAAGGTCTTCACCTAGAATTCCTATATAATCAAACTCCTCCTACTCAAAGAATTTTCAACTTTGTTAGAACTTCTAGAAATATGTTTAATGACAAAAGTAAAATTATGCATGAATTCTACCCACTTAGAATGCCTCTTATTCAACTTTTCCCTGGTAATAAATTGTAAAGCTTGATTATCACTATGCAAGTCAAACTCTTTTGGAATTAGATAGCGCCTCCACTTTTTCAAACCTCAAATCACTGCATAAAACTCTTTGTAATATGTGGAATATGTTTTCTTGGTGTCATTCAGTTTTTCACTTAAATAAGCAATTATCTTATTATCTTGACTCAAGACTGCTCCAATAGATACTCAACTCACATCACACCTTACCTGAAATGTTTTCCCAAAATCTGGTAAAACCAGAATTGGTTTTCCTCTAATCTTCTCCTTCAACACTCAGAAGTGTTTCTCAGCCTCTTCTGTCTAATTAAAACACATGTGTTTTTTCTTCACAATATCTGGTATGGGTGTACATATAGCATTGAAATTTCTGATAAATTTTCTATAAAAATTACTAACCCATGAAAGCTTCTCATCTCAAATATGCTTCTAGGATATGGCCAATCCCTGATTTCTTTCACCTTCTCTGGATCCATATTCAATTCATTTCAAGAGATCATAAAACCCAATTATATGAGTTATGTCTTCATAAAGAAACTTTTCTTTAAGTTTATCAACAACGTTTCTTGTTGCAATCTCCTCATCACTAATGTCAAGTGTTTTAAATGTTCTTCCTCTGTTTTACTGAAGATTAGTATCTCATCCAGATATACAATCACAAATTTACCTATAAAGTCTTTCAACACTTCGTTCATCAACCTCATAAATGTGCTTGGGGCATTTTTCAACCCAAATGGCATGACTAGCAATTCAAGCAAACCTTCATTTGTCTTGAATGTTATCTTCCATTCATATCCCTCTCTCATTCTTGTCTGATGATATCCACTCTTCAAATATATCTTTCAAAATTAGCTTGCTCCACTCAAGAAATCCATCAAATCATCCATTCTTGGAAAAGGGAATCTATACCTTATGGTGATCTTGTTTATGGCTCTAGAATCTGTACACATTCTCTAGCCTCCATCCTTATTTCGACTCAACACCGTTGGTATTGTGCATGGTCTTAGACTTGCCCTCACTAAATCTTTATCCAACAACTCACATAATTGATTCTTGACCTCTTCATTCCCTCGAGGTGTCAACCTATATGCTTCTTTGTTTGGAAAATTGGCTACTGGAATAAGGTCAATGTGATGGATGATAATCCTAATGGGTGATAATGAGCTAGGTAATGCATCCACCACTATGTCAAAAACATTCTCTAACAGTTCCTGTATTTCTTCAGGTAATTCATCCATAGAAGTATTTGTAAGGATAACCCTTGGCTTCCTCACTACAACAAACTTCATTTCTTGCTCCTTCTTGACCTTATTCAAGAGTTCCTTCCCACTTATGAGAAGTATACTTGAACTAGCTTCCTTCTTTGGTTCCTTGTCTTCTATTGGAAGCAACACGTGTGTTCTACCATTCTTCTCTAGGGTGTAAGTATTTTTCCTCCCATCATGAATGACATTTCTATCATATTTCCATGGTCTCCCCAAAAATATATGACAAACATTCATAGGAATTACATCACATAAAATCTCATCTTATAGCCTCCTATTTTAAACTCAAATTTGCATTGTTGACTCACCATTACTTGATTTCCTTTCTGCAACCATGATACCTTGTAAAGATTTGGGTGTGCAGTTGTCTCGACCTCTAGTTTCTCCACCATATCTATGGATACTATATTATTAGTGCTCCCAATGTCTATAATCATCTTGCAAAATTTGTCCTTTCTTTTGCAAGCAGTCCTAAACAAATTCGTTTGTTGAATTGGTTCTTCTACCTCCTTTTCTGGCGTTAGAAGAACTTTCCTCATCACAAGGTTTCTTCCTCCTTCTGCTGCTTCTGCTTCCACATTCTTCTGAGCTTCAGAAATGTGTTCTTCTCCTCCTCCTTCTTTCTTTCTCTCAGGACATTCCCAAGACATGTGACATGTATTTCCATAGGCATAACATCTGACTTCACCTACTTTGCCTCTTCCTCTTCCTCAAGGAAAAGAGTTTCTTCCTCCACCCTATCATTCCTTAAAAATTCCCCCATTTTCATGATGATTATGATACTTTCCAACCTTTTTATTTGGCTTCTAGAACTTCTGTGAGATAGTTCCCTTGCCTCTGCTTGGAATTATTCCCTTGTTTCGTTGGATTAGTTTTATGGCCAACTCCCTTCATCTTTCAAAGCTACTTGATAAGCATCCTTGATTGTGTCAACAGACATCATGTTGATATCCTCTTGTATCTAGTATCTCAACCCATTTATATACTTGGTTGTTTTCTCATCAACATTTTTTGTTTGTCCAACCATGATATTTAGTCTATAAAATTATTTAGTGTATTCTTTCACTGATAAACGTTTTTTTCATAGGTTCAGTAAATTTCTAAAAATATTTATCTGATATTATTTAGGGATAAAATTTTCTTTCAACTTGGTTACCATCCTGTCCCAACTTTTTATTTCTTGATTGCCTTGCATGTGCGATCACCTTGTACTTCATCCCACCATAATGTTGCATGACCCTTCAACTCGGTTATTGCATGCTTCACTTTCTTTTCTTCAAAAATTTCTTCATAATCAGAGCATTTATCCAAAGAACATACCCAATCTAACAATTCTTCAACTTCCAAATTGCCTTCATACATTAAGAGTTCTATTTTTTCTCTGGATCCTATTCTCGGAAGAGACCTTAGTATTCATTATTTTGCAAGTTCTCCTTATAGAGGTCCTTCTTCTTATACCTCTTCAATTTCTTCTTTGATGACATCACCAACATCTAGTTCTCTCCTCNTTTGGCTACTGGAATAAGGTCAATGTGATGGATGATAATCCTAATGGGTGGTAATGAGCTAGGTAATGAATCCACCACTATGTCAAAAACATTCTCTAACAGTTCCTGTATTTCTTCAGGTAAGTCATCCATAGAAGTATTTGTAAGGATAACCCTTGGCTTCCTCACTACAACAAACTTCATTTCTTGCTCCTTCTTGACCTTGTTCAAGAGTTCCTTCCCACTTATGAGAAGTATACTTGAACTAGCTTCCTTTTTTGGTTCCTTGTCTTCTATTGGAAGCAACACGTGTGTTCTACCATTCTTCTCTAGGGTGTAAGTATTTTTCCTCCCATCATGAATGAAATTTCTATCATATTTCCATGGTCTCCCCAAAAATATATGACAAACATTCATAGGAATTACATCACATAAAATCTTATCTTATAGCCTCCTATTTTAAACTCAAATTTGCATTGTTGACTCACCATTACTTGATTTCCTTTCTGCAACCATGATACCTTGTACAGATTTGGGTGTGCAGTTGTCTCGACCTCCAGTTTCTCCACCGTATCTATGGATACTATATTATCAGTGCTCCCAATGTCTATAATCATCTTGCAAAATTTTTCCTTTTTTTTGCAAGCAGTCCTAAACAAATTCGTTTGTTGAACTGGTTCTTCTACCTCCTTTTCTGGCGTTAGAAGAACTTTCCTCATCACAAGGTTTCTTCCTCCTTCTGCTGCTTCTGCTTCCACATTATTCTGAGCTTCAGAAATGTGTTCTTCTCCTCCTCCTTCTTTCTTTCTCTTAGGACATTCCCAAGACATGTGCCATGTCTTTCCATAGGAATAACATCTGACTTCACCTACTCTGCCTCTTCATCTTCCTCGAGGAAAAGAGTTTCTTCCTCCAGCCTATCATTCCTTAAAAATTCCCCCATTTTCATGGTGATTATGATACTTTCCAGCCTCTTTATTTGGCTTCTAGAACTTCTGTGAGATAGTTCCCTTGCCTCTGCTTGGAATTCTTCCCTTGTTTCATTGTATTGGTTTTATGGCCAGCTCCCTTCACCTTTCAAAGCTACTTGATAAGCATCTTTGATTGTGTCAATAGACATCATGTTGATATCCTCTTGTATCTAGTATCTCAACCCATTTATATACTTGGTTGTTTTCTCATCAACATTTTTTGTTTGTCCAACCCTGATATTTAGTCTATAAAATTATTTAGTGTATTATTTCACTGATAAACGTTTTTGTCATAGGTTCAGTAAATTTCTAAAAATATTTATCTGATATTATTTAGTGATAAATTTTTCTTTCAACTTGGTTACCATCCTGTCCCAACTTTTTATTTCTTGATTGCCTTGCATCTGCGATCATCTTGTACTTCATCCCACCATAATGTTTCATGACCCTTCAACTCGGTTATTGCATGCTTCACTTTCTTTTCTTCAAAAATTTCTTCATAATCAGAGCATTTATCCAAAGAACATACCCAATCTAACAATTATTCAACTTCCAAATTGCCTTCATACATCAAGAGTTCTATTTTTTCTCTGGATCTTATTCTCGGAATAGACCTTAGTATTCATTCTTTTGCAAGTTCTCCTTATAGAGGTCCTTCTTCTTATACCTCTTCAATTTCTTCTTTGATGACATCACCAACATCTAGTTCTCTCCTCTGTGTTGTTTCCATGGAATCCAATCTCATTTGGAGTCGTCTAATTTATTCCTTCATTTCTAAATTTGCTACAGGTCTATCCCTACACCTTTTGGGTGGCATGATTCCACTGCTATGATTTCCTTTTCTCTGACTTGATGCTATCAAAAAAAAATATTTCACCTTTTCCTGTTGACTACAAGAAAATTCATGCTTTAATACCACTTGATGGTATCAAACTATCTCCTATGTCTCCCTTGTCTATTGTCTGCAAACAAAATCAACCTCTTATACCACTTGATGCAGAACCCCTACTCTCCATCAGGGCTTCTCAACCTCCCAGTCTATAATCGATTGACTTCACGAGCTGAATCAACTCACAGGTTCATTTTGAACCTCTTATATTTTCCCCACAGGTCAAAGTCCTACTTCTTGGGGGATAAATCCCCTTTTCGAGAGTTTCTGAGTACTCGCAGGGTCCTCTATGTGACCCTGATCAAAACCATGGGCTTAAACCTTTGCTCCCCTGCATGCTTCAGAAATTTGGGCTTCAAGTGTTCTCGACACACCTGAGTCAAAATCCATCAAACTCTAGACTTGCAAACACACTCGAACTAGATCCATGACCCACACTCCTTTCACATCCAAAAATTGAGATTTACTTCGAGACTCTAGCTTCGAGAGTTTCGAGTGTTCCAAACACCCCTTTTCCCTAGAGTGACCTTTACTTGGAGTTTTAGATCAAGTGCCACATGATCTTCTTGATTGATGGTTGATATCCATCGTTTATTCCCCTTCGAACAAATTATAGTCAACGCTCCTTCATGTTCTTTCTCTCGGAGTATCAACCCTCCAAAGTAACAGATCTCACACCACACATCCTATTCCAATGGACAACTCTGATGAAATTTGATGCTCCATCCTTCGAGAGTTATCGTTCCTTCACTCTTCACTCTCCTCTGGAGTGACTTTTTCCCGGACTAAATCTCCACTTTCCGCGTTTCCCTCTGCTCAACAATGACTCTTACTCGCTCCGAACATCGGGACATTTGACCCTCAAAAACTTAATCGTCAATTTACCTTGAGTGTTCTATTACCATATTAATAGATCTGTTTCAAATTCTTCCAAAAATAGATGGCTATGATGATTCCTTGTCTTGGGAGCTTCAGATGACTTTTGGTCAATGCTCCACTTCCTCCCTTCCTTTCCTCTAGAGTATGCACTTCCAAAATCCATGATCTTCTAACGTGTGTCCATATCAGTTCGATGGCGATGATTTACTTCAATAATTCGGGCTTTGGGTCTTTTGGCTTCACCACTCTCATTTTACTCTAGAGTACTCTTCTCTCGGAGTACATGAATATTCATTGTGTGTCCTTCCTAGATACAACGGTCTAGGTCTACTTCATTCTTTGTGACTTCGTGAAGTTTTCACTTTTCTTCATGCAAATATTCTGGAGCTTCTACCTCCCAGACTCTCTGATTTGTTACCACATACCCTCCTCTAGATATACAATCCAAATGGACTTCGGGCTTTGTAGCTTTACGAGCTTTGACTCTGTCACAAACGAGAAACTCCAAATATGGGAAGTCTGAAGGATTTTAGGGTTTAACCTCCTTTCAACTTCTGAAGATCTAACGATTGTCAGTGACCCCAACTTCCTCCAAAGGGATCTTAACTTTCAATCCATGAATTTCAACAAATTTGTCCCTTTTTGCTGAACATTTGTCACTATCTCTCTTGATGTTGATTCCTCTAAGGGATTTGACCTCCGATGCACTCTTTGCAGTCCTAGAATCTTTGACAAAGTTTGGACTTAGATATTTCTTCAAAATAAATCTTACTACGTACTCCTTGCACTTCACAGTCTTGATCTGTCAACACTTAGTCGAATCCTGACCTTGTGCAATCCTTGCAACACTTGGTCTATGTTTCCCGTTATCCCTCCTGAGCTTCTCTGAGTAAAATCTAGACTCTGTCAATGCACACCTTGCAGACAATATGCACTCCTTGCATCGAAGCTCCCAGAAGAGAAACAATTGAAACTTATCTAATACTTCACAGGTTCATATTCTCAACTGTGAACAACATACATAAGCATAATAAAATAAACACATTGAGAACATATCATTCATTCAAATACACACTGAAATGAACATCACCCAATCTTTTGGATCAATCTTTGTCTGTTCTATTCATTCATGAAGTATTTACATAAGTTACGCAGTTCTTAATTGTCTTCTGACTCTCTATGTCTAATTGCTACATATCTCTTCTTACTCCTTTCTCCTACAACTCCATTTTCATACTGTTATACAACACAATACAAAAACCTATCTAAGGACTCGCTTTTCGATCTCTTCTCTATCCTATCTAAATTCTATCCCATCATTGTTTTAGCAGTTACCTACTTAGTCCTATTATAATAAATGTGAGTTATTAGTAGATACAAGATGACACTCTATATTTGTAACACCTTACAGTTGTGTAAGAATTTACAACATCCATCCATTCTCAGGTGATGACCCAACTTTACAAACAAGGTCTTTAACAAAAATATTTCCAAAACATCTCAACAACATGCTCCTACCTCTATTTAATGTCGATTTAAAATTTGGGTGTGCTGAGGTGTCGAGTTCTACCTCCTCTCTTGACCTCTTTCTCTTTGATGGTGATGCTTCTGCATCACAATGTATTTGGTTTCAGTAAAGAAACAAAGAAAATTTATCAAACGTTCTTAGAAATTCATCGTGTTGATAATTAAGCCTCAACATACTAAGAATAACACAACAACTAGTTGACTATCCACCAACTAATACTATCGAATTCTTTTGTAGAAAGTTCTTATCACTTGAATCTGTCAAGGACCGAAATGACAACCTCATGAGGATGCAAATACTCCTACATTTTTATAGAGGTGGTACTCCTCTGTCCAATATTTATAAAATGTGGGAATTTTGTAAGAAGTCTGTCAGGAAATTAAATAGTCATACCAAAAAACAAAAAATATTTTCTTTTTCTTTTAAAAGAAATACTTCATGAGAATGGACCAGGAAACACACACACATACATACATTTAACACAAATAAAAAAAATTCCTCACATCCATCATAGTAGGGATAATGATTTATGATCACATAAAAACTAAAATAAAATGATCATCTGCATGCATTAGAGAACTTTAACACAGTGATACATGGGTGGCTCAAATGAACATAATGATATATCAACCTCAAATACTTTGTATTCATAAAAATTGGGTTACAAAGTACAATCGATATTGTTCCCAAAGTTGTTCTCTTAGAATTTCTAAAAAATATATAGTTCAATACATATTCTCTGAAATTAAAATGTGTTTGTCATAATGACTGGGATTCAGGCTCTTGTGGACCATAAAGAAAATATGTATAAGAATGAATTTTTTAGAAAGAATAATGTCGGTGGCAGAGGACAACAAGACCTGGTAAGAAGAAAAAGGAAAATATTAGTCTTCAATTAAACCTTTGTATTTAAAGAGGTGGAGTAACTAGATGAAGAGCTTGATAAAGACATAAATATGTGATCAATATGAACTTAATATGATGGTATATCCTCCTGTTTTTAGTTGCTCATTGATGTGTTTTTATGGCTTTCCTTGACAATTATGGAAATCGTCTCAACTGTCCTTTTCCCTTCATTGGTAATCTTTTCGACAACCCTTTTGAACCACTCCTTGATGTAGACCCTCATTGGTGCCATGTTGATTTCATGCCATATTTTTATATTGAAGAGTTCACCTTCCAAGTCCCTTATATCAATAGAAATGTTGATCAATACTTCTTCAATATATTTTCTTTAATCGAATAATCAACTAGCCAGTATTCCACATCATCTTCACCATATTCAAGAATGTCATAGAATTTTTCGAATGATAACCTTTTAAATATCTCAACTTGTTCATCAAATGCTTGCTTGGTTAGAAACAATGAGTTGAGTATCAATTTTGGGTCTTGGATTTCATTGGTGCTGCCAACTAGATCTATCTTTGTTATCTTCTTGAATAGTTCAATTCTTCTAGTTATGGACTCGCTACATGCTTGAACTATACCATTCAAATTTTTCACCTTTTCCTTCCAGCATGCACTCGGTTGTTTTATTCATTTTGGGGAAGGGAGATCCTCCTCTCTTATTCTAAATTCCACCATATTAGTAACTTTAACACCAAATGATACAACTACATAAAGGTAGAAACCTTGCTCATTTTTCAAATTTTCTTGCATATATTCATGAAAAGCATGTGCTCTTTTTCCAAAAGAGACCATAATTTTTTACATCTCCCAATCCTCTGTTATTAATTCCATTCTTTTCTTTATATTCTCTTGCACATAGCCTAGGGCTGATGTGATAAGGATTCCCGATCCTTTTACCTTTTTCTCAAGTGTGGTATGCTTGATCATTGCTAAAGGAGTAACTTGCATTGGAAGGGGAATTAAAGCTCCCTCCAATTCTTGATTTGGTCCTTTAGCCTTACATTATTTGCTTCAAGGTCATCAATAGAGTTGTCTAGAGAATCTCCAGTTGCTTGGTGTATATGGGATATCTAGGAATGCCGCATGTTCCATAGGTTAATATCTGAATGAGATATCCCCTTCTTATTCTTTACATCTCTTTTTTCAATAATCAAATTTTTGGATTAGTTGTCAAAAACAGTGCTATGAAATGAAAAAGATTATTTTTCTTCGAAGGTCTCGGTCCCAATTATTTCCATATGAGGGTTCTGGGGAGAATTTTTATTTACCTATTTGTCATTGGGGAACACTTTCTCAATGTCAATTTCTAGCTCCATATCCTCAAGGGAGAGATTGTGGACATTAATTTCTCCCCGAGGTCCCTCCTCTTCTTGCACAATGTTTTTTTCATTTCTTCCTCATGGGAAGTTTATGAGAACTTTAAATTTTTCTAGAAGGAGGGTTCTTGTCTCCTCCTCCACTTGAAAAACTATGGGTGAATTTCTTACTTGGGTAGGAAATTGGATCATTGCTCCGAGATGTTGTACTCTTGGGTGTGACATTTGAGGATTGGGCACTTTTCTCACCCGTACCTTTTCTTCTCTACTTTTATGAATCCTTGGTGTTGAGTATTGTCTCTAGGTCATTGGTGTCATGAGAAGGAGTACATGAGGAATTATCTCCATCTTCATTCAGGATAGTGTTAATGAAATAATTGTTGAAACCGACAACCAATAGGTGTTCTAAAAAAATACCATTTGGGTCAAACCCTTTTACTTTTTCAGGATCTTTCAAATTGAGGCTATTGAAGTGGCTCGTGAATTCATCAATCTTGTTCATATTCCTGAATATGAAATCTACAACTTTCCAAGGCAGATGTATTAATTTTTTTTCTCTTTTCATGGAAAAAATGCAATCAGTAGGTGGACTACGTTCCTATCTTAGCAACAAACATTCTATCATATATGTGACATGGAAGGAAGGAAGGATTTTATTTGGATCCTAAAATACTCATAACATTATAATTTTTTATTTGTTCTAGTGTCCCCTTTCTATCTAGGAACTTAATCACCTGGTCATACATCCAGGGAGCGTTTTTTCCAAAAAAAAATTCTTTTAAAACTTAGACAAAATCATTAAAGACTTCATAAAAGTGTTGGGAGGCCTTGTGCCTCCACAATGATTGATACCAGAAGGTTACTGGGTCAAACTCACAGTTTATCTCCTTGCATATAGATAATCTTGGAAACAAACAACAATGTGCTCTCACAANAAAAAAAATTCTTTTAAAACTTAGACAAAATCATTAAAGACTTCATAAAAGTGTTGGGAGGCCTTGTGCCTCCACAATGATTGATACCAAAAGGTTACTGGGTCGTACTCACAATTTATCTCCTTGCATATAGATAATCTTGGAAACAAACAACAATGTGCTCTCACAAAGACCAAATAAGATGACATAAAAAAATTCCTATCCTTCTTGTATTGCGCCAATGGGAAGAGATTTCAATGGAAATCAAATTACCCCAGTTGAAGATGTCTTGTTCCTTGAATGCAAAATAAAGAATGTAAAGAATCATTTGGGGGATGACGACCATGGTTTCATGTCCTATTATTATCATAAAAACACATGTAATTTTCTGGAATTGATTTTTGAATGTGCCAACTTGCAATCTTGTGATATCTTCAGGGAGGATTGTTGGGTTCTCTAGGAATTCAGGTAAGAGGTCAAGTCCATTGTCATGTTTTCTCAAGAACTCCTTGCAATCTTCACCTCTGAAGGTGAGCATTGGCTCAGGGAGCCTCAACATCTTACAAAAAACTTGAGGTGATAGAGAGACGGGGGAATGGTACCTCAATTGTATGATCCACTGGCTTGGAATGGATCTTTCGGTGCACTAGGCGACTAACTCCTTGCAATAAAAAACTTCAGGGACACACCCTGCATGTGAAATTCCTTACGTCCAGATTATTTCCTTATGGGAAGAAGGGGAAGAATAATAGGAATATTCCCTGTACCACTGAAATCTTTGATCTTTGTGTCCAAAAATATTCATTGTGTCTCCACAGAACTATTGTCCACTTGCTGGCATAATTCAAAGAAGACGTTCCCTTGATCCAAATTTTGTTAGGAATGAACGTTGGTGGGAGATAATATAATCCTCCATAAATTTTGTCTAATGCACTTTAATCAGAGGTCTCCTCGAGCCTTTCGTCAATTAATGTCCATCCCTTTGAACATTTATGGTAATTTATTAGAATTAAAAGCATAGTAAATGTGAGTTGGGAAGTGCATGAGGGTGGTGAGGACAATATGTGACTTGATATTTTTTTTGTGAACTCAGGAACTCACGGACCCAAGATCCCACGATGGTGAGAGGCGTGAAAATGACTAAGTGTGGGAGGGTGTGGTGGTCAGATGGGTTAATGTTAGGAAGAATGACCCAAAGGCAGTTTCATGGGAGTATCTAGATTAAAAATGTATATCGCAGAACTCTATGGTGCAATATGTCTATCATGGAAAATGGAAACATGAAATCTCGATCTTGTCAACCTGAGAACCCGCGGTCATAAAATCAACTAAGTATGGAACAACATGGCGATCGATTGGACTCGTGAAATGAAATTGTAGATGGAGGTGAGAAAAGTAAGTGTTCCAACCTAGTAACCCATGGTCTAAAATGTGACTAAGTGTTAGAACTAGAAAGGGGTAGTGAGAGGGAAAAAAGAAGAGGAAAAGGAGATAGGTAAGTGTATAAGGGGGAAAAGAAAGAGAAAAGTAAAACTAGGAAAGTAGAAAAGGGGAGAGAATTTTTTAGAATTAGAAAATGACCTCAACAATAGGCTCCAACTGTAGGATGATGACCCCCTGTGAGTTCTCAAGAATCCACAATCTCTGTGTGACGAGGTTCTTAGTCCCATTGGGCTATGGAGTCAGATTAATAATATACAAACTAAAAATAAAATTATGTACAATTGGGAATGAAGAGTGCTAGGAGAAGAAACATTTCAGATGCTTCTCGTTGATAGGAAACATCAACCTTTTTACTTTCATATCCTGGAGCATATATGAGTTGAAGTCCAATATATTTTCGATGACATATGGTCTGAGCTAGAGTGCTTTGAAATTCATGTGAATGGATGGATTTTCCTTGGCTTTGTTCCAAAGCAGTAGCAGTTCTCCCTTGTGAAATTTCTTCATAGTTTTTCTTTCATCAAAATACTTTTTGATGATTTGCTGCGTCTCAGAAGTCTGGTTCAGGGATTTTCTTCTTTCCTCCTCCATATTTAGCAATTGATTGATCCTTTTCTAAGTAGGAGAAGTTTCTTTCATATCTTCTATATTAACCATAGAGATCAATGCATTTATATCAAGGCTAATTAGAATTTTTTCCTGTTTCCCATAGACCTATAGATACAAAGTCATCCTGGTACTATCTTTTAGGGTTGTCCTACTTTCCCATAATGCTTATGTTAGCTTCAAGTGCCAATTTATTTGGTTTCCATCAAAAAGTTTCTTCAATATCTGCACAAGTGTTTTTTTCATGGATTCGGCAAGGCCATTTCCTCGTGGATAATAATTCCAAGACCGACCCATGATGATCCGATATTTTCCACAAAAATATGTGAATTTTGAACCAATGAAAATCTAATCATTGTATCTGATGAATTTATCAGGAACACCAAACTTTGACAGAATGTTATCTTTGAGGAATCCAATCACTTCTTCAGTGACGACCCTCTTTAGTGCCACCTCTTCCATCCATTTTGTGAAATAATTAGTAGCTATTAGAATGTACATATTCTCTTTGCTAGATTTCAGATTAATCATCCCGATGACATCCAGTCCCCATTGGGAAAATGGTTTTTCCACCGCAATCGACTGTAGAGGCATCGCAACTTTTTTCATTTTTCCCGAGAACTTCTAGCATGACAAACATCACCTTATTGTGGCATACAAGTCCCTGAAGATTGACGTCCAATAGAATCCCTCTCTGATTATTTTGTGAGAAGTTGTAGTGGTTGTAAAGTGTCCACCACATATTCCCTCGTGCAATTATTTGATCAACATTGGAGCTTGAATCTCATCTACGCATATCAACAATATACCATCGAAATTTCTTCTGAAAACTATATCAGCAATCAGTACATATAGGTTCTCCTTCATCTTGAGTGTCCTTCACTCCTTGGAACTCATTGTCACTGGGAATTGACTGGACCTTAAATAAAATATGATATCTTAGTACCATTATGAATCAACTAGAGGTTCCCTGACTGGGATTGAAATCATTCCATCAACTGAGACCTCATTCACCATAAGCTTGCATAATCCTTGTCCTTTCATTGCTATCAATGGTTTGATCTTGATATCATACTCTTGAATATTTTCTAACCAATTGGCCCATTTTCCTTTCCTCAATTGTTGATTTAGGAGCATCTTTACAGGGGATGAGGGAACATAGGAAATCACATGAGATTTTAGTATATAAATATGAAAGTGTGCCACAATGTTTACAAGGGACAATGCACGTTTCTCGAGTTCTGAATACCTCA
>JASDQU010014893.1:139127-150401 GCA_032191745.1 Picea mariana
GAGTCGCCAGTTTCTGTTATAGGAAAATCTGCCTGCGGACAAGTAGATCGACCTCTAAGGATTGACCTTAACCCTAGATAGAAAAATGCTTATCATGGACAGTGACTTCCTTTCAAATCTATCTAAACTAATGCATGAGAAGGGAGGATGATAGAAGTACCTTTTTATCGACGTTTGTCCCTGCACGCTCTGAGTTGCGCTCCAATCTTTTGCTCCTCGCTGAAAGCTGCGGAAAAAATGAGATATGACCACTTCCTACTCTATTGACATTAGATTGGAAATAGATCTATCACAAACTAGATAAGTTCATGTGACACTAGACACAAACTAGAAAGAAACAGGCCAAGCATGTCATATTAATGAGAATAACGACAGCAGTACTTACAATCGTAGATGCGACTGCGACAGCTTCGTCAAGTCCTTTTCGTCTAACCCTTGCCTGAAAGGTCCACAACCTGGATAAAAACAGCTTCACTGATCAATCTCCTTTGGCTAACTGTAAGTTTCCTCCAAGATCATAAGTTTCACATATTCATTCTTCCTCCATACCACTCATGAGATCATAAGTTTGGTATGATTCTCTCTTTGCAGTCACCACCTATGAGATCATAGGTTTGGTATCATTCTCCAATTGCAGTCGCATTCACCATTAGAAAGCTTGTTTATATAGCCTTGGAGAGGCTCAACAATCTTGAGATATCCTTGGGGAAGGTGAGGATTTTCCTCCTTCAGTTGAGGATCTGCCCTAGGATCATGGCTGGACTAGGGATTCGACTCCAACTTCCTTCCAAGAATGAAAATATTCTTCCCCCATTCATCTCAACAGCTTAACAACCGCCCAAAATAGGTAGCGCTCCCTTAAAAGGGCCATCAGAGCGTTGTAGCGCTCCCTAGTAAGATTTAGGGAGCACCAACGCTCTCAAAATCTATAGCGCTCCCTCAAAAGGGCCATGGGAGCGTTATAACGATCCATGACAGTGTATTGGGGAGCGTCGACGCTCCGAGATAGTGTAAGGGGGAGCGCTCCTCTCCAAAACTCAGTTTTTTGGGTGCTTTCAGATGGAAAAAGGTTGTTTGACTTCAGCAGGTCAGTTCTCCTCCTTCAAATCAGTCATGTGAGATGTTATAAGTGTCTCCTTAGTGTCATTATCATGACAGTATGTTTGAACATCCTTTGCGACACTAGTGACCAACTTGCGACACTTGCGAAAGTCGATGCGACACTTACGACAATTGAGAGGGACAATGCGACACTTATCCAACTGAGCAATTTTGACGTGTAACAATTTTCACTGCCTAGAACTGAAAGTCTCCCCCTATCTCTACCTAAATCATATGCCAATCAACAACATGGTTAGGATAATGTACATATTTATTTATCAAAGAGACATGAAATACAATATGCACTTTCATGGAAACAGGCATTGCAAGCATGTATGCAATTGGCCCTATTTTATCCAATATCTTAAATGGACCATAGTATCTAGCTGCCAGCTTTTTACAACTGCCCAAGTTCAAACTGCTCTTCTTAGGATTTAATTTCAACAGCACATGCACACCTACTTTAAATTCTCTTTCTATCTTATTTTTGTTGGCATAAACCTTATGTCTATATTGAGTTGCCTTTAAATTCTGCTTAATCTTAACCATCTAGTATTCTATTTCCTTGAGCAACTCTAGCCCAAGTACCACTCTACCTATTGGGTTGTCCCATGTTATTGGAGTACTACAATTTATACAATACAAGGCTTAAAATGGGCTCATCTTCAATGAAGCTTGATACCCATTATTATAGTCAAACGCAACCAAGTGCAGGTAATCTTCCAACTGAGATGGCGTATCCATCACATACATTCTTAACATGTCTTCAATTACTCGGTGGACCCTCTTTGTCTTCCCATCTTACCACGGATGGTATGTTGTGATAAATTTCATATTTGTACCAATTCCTTTTCAAAAATTTTAAGTAAACTTAGTGTCTGTGTCTGGGGAAATTGTCCTAGGTATCCCATGCAACCTAGCAATTTTTGTCATGTAAATTTCTGCAATATTAGTTTATGTATGAGTTTTTTTTACAAGAAAAAAATGTGCATCCTTTGTCAATTTATCAAACACTACCATGATTGAATCGTGTTTCCTTGTTGTGATGATAAATTTAGTTATAAAGTGAATGGTTACCACTTTCCATTTCTTCTCTGGAATTGGTAATGGTTGTAGCAAACATGTTGGGTGTCTATGCTCATCCTTCACTCTCTGACATTCCATACATCTGGCGATGCAATCAACAACATCATTTTTCATTTCCAGCCAAAAGAAATGGCTTCTTACTTCTTTAATTTATTTTTGGTAACTAGGATATCCAACATATGGAACATTATGCATTTCCTTTAATACCAAATTCCTAAGTTCTCTGGAACTAGGAACATAAATTCTATTTTTATGCATAAGTAGTCCATCTTCTTTTATCTCATACACTTTCACTTTCTATTGTATATCTCCTCACTGTAAGATTTCCTTTACCTATAGGAAATATTGATCTGTAACTACAACCTCTAAAATTCTTCCCTTCAACTCTAACCAATGCATACTGAAAGTTGTAGCATGCATGAGATGCACTCTTCTACTAACTGCATTGACAAAAAAAATTTCTTTTCCTTTGATATGATTGATATCAAAGTCGTATTCAGATAAGAACTCAATCCATCTTTTTTTCCTGGCATTCAAATTTGGCTGATCAAAAAGATACTTCAGACCACTATGGTATTTTCTTAATTAAAATCTCTTTCCCATGAGATAATGTTTCCACATATTCAATACATGAACAATGGAAACAAGCTCCATGTCATGTGTGGCATAGTTCCTCTAATGCTCATAACAAATGACATGTCCATTTTGAGTGAGGAATCCATGAATTCCTTCCTTGCATGCATATGTGCATACAACAAAATTTTCATTTGGGTCAACAATCTTCAAAATAGGTGCTCTAGTAAGTAATTCCTTTAGCAAATTAAATGTGTCTCCATACTTAGGTGTCCATTCAAATTCCATTCCCTTCTTTTGTAAAGAATTTATGGGATGAGAAATATTAGAGAACCATTCTATAAACCTTTTGTGGTAACCAACTAACCCCTTAAAATATCTAACTTCTCAAACATTCCTAGGAACTGGCCATCCTCTAATGGCTTGAATCTTCTCAAGGTCTATTGCTATACCCTATTTTGAAATAATATGCCCCAAGTATTGGATCTGTTCTTGATAAAAAGAACACTTAGTCATCTTGGCATACAATTGATGTTCTCTAAGCACTTGTAGTACTAGTCTTAGGTGATGATCATGCTCTTACTCTGACTTAGAATAGAGAAGCATGTCATCTAGGAATACTATGACTAACGTATCCAAGTAATTTTTAAATATGTCATTCATTAATCATATAAAGATAGCTGGTGCATTGGACAAGCGAAATGGCACCACTACAAACTCATAATGGACATATCTAGTTCTAAAGGCTCTCTTATGGATATGTTCTTCCCTAATTATTACTTGATGGTATCCTGATCTCAACTCAATATTTGGAAATATTGTTTCTTCTCTTAGTTGATCAAAGAGGTCATCAATTCTGGGTAGAGGATACTTGTTTTTTATAGTATACTTATTCAGCTGTCAAAATTCAATGCACAACCTCAAGGTTCCATCTTTATTTTTTACAAAGAGTATTGTTGCTCCCCAAGGTGAAACACTTGGCCGTATGTACCCATTCTTCCATAATTCCTCCAACTGCATTTGTAATTATTTTAACTGTGGTGTTTTCATTTTGTAAGGTGGTTTTGACACTGGGGAACCTCTTGGCTCTAGATCAATAGATAAATATATCTCCCTTTTTGGTGTAAATATTCTTAGAATACTAGTATTTCTTAGAATACATCCTTGAATTCTTGTAATATCGAGAAATCTTCAAGGCTTGACCCCTTTGTATTTTATGTCTCCTCCACATGGGCTGCATAAAATTGATACCCTTTTATGAAACACCTCTTCAGCCGCAAGGCTGAAATCTCCCTTATAGAGATGCATCTTGGAACTCTTTTCACTATGCTCTATTTTCCATCTCCATAAGGATATGTAAATGTGTTGCTATGACAATATAGCACAGCATGATTCTTGTCCAAACAATCCATTCCAATTAGAGTATCATAATACCTCAATGGTATGATATTTAGATCAACACTAATATTCACACCATTAAGACTTATGGAACAACTTCTGACCATATCATGGATTCTCCTTTTGGTTCCAGTGGCCATTTGAACCAAACTTGATTTCCCAAGATTACTTCTCTCCAAATGTAATCTATTCACTATTTTAGGATCAATGTAACAATGACTTTCCCTTGAATCAATTAAAATAGAAACATAATGATTTATGATCTTACCTTCTTCCTCGATCATGTTGGATTGATATTATCCTTGTCGATCATCTAAGGCTACACAAATCCTTCCCATGTCTTCGACTGTTGCAGCCTCTTGGATGTTGCACATAGTCTTCACTCTATCCTTTCTGTGTGGGAAATCCTTGTGAACATGATCTTCTTTACATCCCCAACACTGGATTGGTTGTATTCCCATTTCTCCCAAGGAGTCTTCATTCTTGGAATCATCCTTAGAATATTGATATTGATGATTTTTATTAGGCTCATTTCTATTGAAAGGAGGTTTGAATCCATTCCTCCTCTGATTAGACTTCGCCTTCTTCTTATCCTTCCAATATTTTTGCATGGACTCTCTACCTTGGCCTTTCTCATACAAGTATTTATGTAGCATCCCCGACCATCCATGCCAGACTATGCTATGCTAGATAACTCTTACTTTTCTCTCTCTACGGAACATACTGTAACATACCCAATATGAAACTGATCTATGCCACATAAATTTTTTTAACTGCATGCAATTAAAACATACACACACAGAAATATTACAGAAGCATTATATATAAAACGTAAACATACAAATAAATATGTAAGTACATGGATTCACACGGAAATAACAATAAACATATACATGCAGCATATACAGGAAATACCCATAAATATACAAATAGTCATAACCACACATAAGATAAACCCATGAAAATACACATGTAAATAACAATGCAACATCTAATTTATCACACAATTGGCACTTATCTTGGTAAGAATGTCACCAACTATGTGCATACCTTCCACGAACCTTCCAGAAATAGACCACACTGTTCATCACTCTCAACAGTGAGTCACCACCGAGCTGGGACTAAACTCCACCCGGGTAAAGGGATTCCTAACCAGGCTAAAGGCTCATAGACAGCAAGAAAGACTCTGTCTTAGGTGACAACTCAAACTAACAACCTACAGTCCGTCATTCCCCACATGCCTGTCCCACCCTAAGAAGTGTGCCCCTTCTCTGCTCAACAGTCCTTCGGTTGCCCTAGTTCCCTTATAGGTTTTCAGCAACAGACCAGACAGTAAGTCTCAGAGCATTGTAGTTGCAGTTCAACACCTTCATGAAATCAATCCCCAACAATTCTCTCACCCAGATAATTGCTCACAGGCCTGGAAACCCACTTCTGCAGTCCATCTCCCAAGCTAACCAGCTACACGAGCACAAAAATGGCTATATATACAGGTTCGGGTACAATCATGAAGATACGAAAGATAGCTCAATGGGTGTGTACATGCTCATGGATGATTGACTAGATGACTGGATGATGCAAAGAATTATGGAAAATGAACTAAGTCCCAAAAAATATGTATGCATGTCCCCAACTTGACACTTGTGATGTTGGCAGCTACTTTGGCCCACTTGTCCCCAACATTAGAACTTACGATAAAATAATTATCCATACTTTATGATTTAAGAAATATTAATATAATATTCCTTTTTTGCTTAAGCTCCCTAGCTTAGCCCTTTTTCCTTAAATTTTAGGCCCCTCTCTTTCCCTAACTAGTGGAGTTTAGTCCCCCATACTCTTTTATCATGGTCGTTCTATGTGCAACAATGTATTTTATATTAATGCTAATACATTTACAAAAGTAGGTGCAGTGGCTTTTAACAACTAGGCTCCCTGGCCTAATCAAAACATAAGCATTCTAGCTTATAATAATGGCTCACAAAACTATAAAGAAAAACATATACACATAAGGCTCTCTGGACTCAAAATCGCACACACTCAAGTTGTTGCACACGGTATCCAAGAATGTACACACTTCCTCATTTTAATGTGCAGTACAAGAACACACTATGCCATGAAATGTGCATACAAAATGGTATCAAACAACTCACTAGATTAAGTACATTTGTATTTACATTTACAATTGGGTTCGGCCTTAGGGATATTACAATCCCCTCCCCTTATTTATGCATTATCCTCAATGCATCATGTACCCATGTACAAAAAAAATTCAAAAATGCTCAAAACGATGTGGGTATTCTGCACGCATTACATCCTCATGCTCTGAACTAGCATCCTCAAGGTTGTACGAGGTCCATTGTACCTTTACAAGACCTATGGCTCGATTCCAGAGCTATTTGATTTTCCTATCCAGAATGCGTACCAGATGCACTTGGAAAGCACCTTCTTGCTCCATCTGAATCACATTCCAATCAATAACATGATTAGCATCAGGTATATATTTCTTGAGAAAAGATACATGGAATACATTATGAACAGACATAGATGTAGACAATGCAATCATATAATAAACTGGACCAATCCTCTCTAGAATTTCAAATGGCCCACAATAGTGAGTTTCCAACTTTGAACAATTTCCCAACTTCAGGGAACTTTTGTTGGACCTCACTTTCAAGAATATATTATCACCCACTTTAAATTCCCTGCGAGTTATGCCCTTATCAGAATAACGTTTATGCCTGTCTTGGGAAGCCTTTAAATTTTGTTTTATTCTTATCATTTTCTCTTCCATTTCCCTGAGCAAATCTGGCCCAACCACTGCTTTGTCTACTGGGTTATCCCAACTTACTGGTGTGTTGCAATTTCTTCCATAAAGTGCCACAAATGGGCTCATCTTTAGAGATGATTGGTACCCATTTTTATAAGAAAACTCTACCAAGTGTATGTAGTATTCCCATCTTGATGGTTTATCCATCACATACATCCTCAACATATATTCAATCACTTGATTCACCCTCTCTATTTTCCCATCTGATTCTGGATGATAAGTTGTACTAAAATTCAAATTTGTTCCAAATCCATTAAATAACCCTTTCCAAAATTTTGAGGTAAATTTTGGATCTCTGTCAGACACAATTGTCTTGCGTATGCCATGTAATCAAGCAATTTCCTTCATATACACATCAACAATGTTCGTTGCCTTGTGAGTAAGATTACCTGGAATAAAATGGGAAGCTTTAGTAAGCTTATCCACAACTACCATGATATAATCACATTGCTTGTTTATTCTGGTAAGTTTAGTGATCAAATCCATGGTTACAACTTCCCATTTCCACTCAGGAATGGGTAATGGTTGTAGAAAACTAGCTGGGTGTTTATGCTCAGCCTTTACCTTTTGACATTCCAAACATCTGGCAACAAAATCAACAACCTCTTTCTTCATGCCTAGCCAATAATATTGGCTCTTGACAGCTACAATAGTTTTACGATATTCTAGGTGGCCAACATAAGGCACATTATGAATTTCTCTGAATATTATATTTTTCAATTCTTAAGAATTTGGTACATAAATTCTTCTCCTGTATATGAGAATTTCATCATTATCTAGCTTGTATTCTTCAATTTTCTACTCCAAAATACCTTGTTGTAATTTTTCCACTAATTCCTTGTATTGTAGATTTGATTTGGCAGCCCCTGTAATTTTTTCTTTCAAATCTGATTGGTACATGCTAATGGTTGTAGCATGCATTTCATGTACTCTTGTGCTGAGTGCATCAACCACTTTGTTCTCTTTTCCCTTGATATGCTTTATATCAAAGTCACATTCACTTAGAAATTCTAACCATCTGCTTTTCCTAGCATTTAGAGTTGGCTAATCAAATAAATATTTCCGACCATTATGGTCTACTCTTAGCTAAAACCTTTTCCCCATTAGGTAGTGTCTCCGTTTCCTCAAGGCATGCACTATGGCTGCCAACTCCAAATCATGAGTGGCATATTGTCTTTCATGCTCCTTTAACTTCCTTGATTCATAACATATAACAAACCCATTTTTATGAGAACTCCACCAAGTCCCTCTTTACATGCATTTGTGCATACAATGAAGTCTTCATTTGGGTCTGTGATCCTTAGTATTGGAGCCCTTGTTAATAATTGTTTCAAGTGTTGGAAACTCTTTTCACAATCCAATGTCCACTGAAACTTCACACCTTTCTTTTGTAAGGAAGTGATTGGGTGTGCAATCTTTGAAAATCCTTCAATAAATCTCTTGTAGTGTCCTACAAGCCCCATGAATGATCTACCCTCTGTCACATTCTTTGGCACTGACCATTCTCTAATGGCTTCTATCTTCTCAGGATCCACTGTTATCCCATCCTTAGAAATGATATGCCCCAAATAATGAATTTGCTTCTGATAAAGTGAGCACTTGCTCAACTTGGCATACAACTAATGCTCCCTTAATACTTGAAACACCATCCTCAAATGATGCTCATGTTCTTCTTCTGACTTGGAGTATACAAGAATTTCATCCAAAAAGACAATGACAAACGTGTCTAAATATTGTCGGAAAACACCATTCATTAAGCACATGAAAACAGATGGTGCATTTGACAACCCAAATGGAACCACTATGAACTCATAATGACCATACCTTGTTCTGAAGGAGGTATTGTTGATATCTTCCTCCTTAATCCTTACCTGATGGTATCCTGACCTGATATCTATCTCTGAAAATATCTTTGCATCCTTCAATTGATCAAAAAGATCATCAATCCTTGGTAGAGGATACTTGTTCTTAACAGTCACTTTATTCAACTATCTGAAATCAATGCACAATCTTAATGTTCCATCTTTCTTCTTCACAAAAAATACTGGGGCACCCCAAGGTGACACACTTGGGCATATATACCCCTTCTTTATAAGCTCTTCAAGTTGCATTTTCAAGTCCTTCAGCTCTGGTGTACTCATTTTGTAGGGAGTCTTTGACATTGGAGCTACTCCAGGCATTAAATTTATAGAGAAATCAATATCTCTCTTTGGGGGTAGTCCTGGTACCTCCTTGAACACATCTTCAAAATATTCTAGGACTGCATGATCTTCCAAATTTGGTTCCTTATCTTTATGTGTCTCTTCCATATGTGTCGCAAATATTTGACACCCTTTTCTATAACATTTCTTTAGCTGCAATGCTGAAATTTATCTGATGGTTACTGCCATGTGAATTCCCTACACTCTCCTTAGGCTCCCTTTCTCATCGAAGAAAGTAAATTCCTTGTTATGATAGTATAGGATGGAATGATGCTAGTCCAACCAATCCATCCCAATTAGATAGCCATACGAACCGAAAGGCAAGATGTTCAAATATGCCCTGGTGTTCAGTCCATTCATGTCCATAAGACATGACTTGACCATCTCATTTACTTTTCTTTTGGCTCCTGTAGCCAGTTTTACCAACCAGTATTTTCCATTCTTTCTTCTTGGAAAATGCAAACTTTCCACCATATTAGGATCTATATAACTATGACTAGCTCTTGAATCAATTAAAATAACAATGGTTTGGTTGTTGATCATACCTTCCACTTCAATCATATGAGACTGATTCTCTGCTTGCTTGTTGTCTAGAGCTGCATAGATCCTTGGCACATTTCTACCCATATCCTCCACTATTTCAACTTTCTGTACATTGTGAACAATTATCATGTTTGCATCTCTGTGAGGACAATCTCTGAACATATAATCCCCTTTACAACCCCAACATTGAAAAGGTGGCTTCCTTGGCCTTTGACCCCCTATCTCAATCGTTCTAGGTTCTCTAGAATTTTTCTATTCATGTGGATTATTTATGAAGAAGGGTGGATTAGATCCCTTCTTCCTATGATCCACCTTGAATTTGTTTTTGTCTTCCCAAGATTTTTCAAAATTTGGTCTTTCTTTTTTCTGATCCTAAAGGAATTTAGCTTGCTTTATGGTTTCCTCCAATGTCTTGAGATCATCATACTGTATTTTTTCACTAATAAATGATGGAAATCCACTCAAATAACTATGAATCTTAACTGTCTCATCCTTGATGAAAGAGACATGCCTCAACAGTTCTAAAAACCTTCTCTCATATTCATCAATGGTCATACTCCCAAGCTTGAGTTAAAAAAATGCTTTCATTTTCTTGTCATAGTATCTCTTAGGCAAGTATTTCTACTCAAAATGATTTTTGAATTCCCTCCAAGTGACAATTTTCTCTTTAATGTGCTGCACCTACAGAATTTGATCCCACCACATGGATGCATTTCCCTTGAGTTGATAGATATAAATTATACCTTCTACATGAGAAGAATAATTATGCAATTTAAAATAATTTCTCATGCCCAACAACCATGTCTCTTCATCTTCATCCTTCTTGTGCTCACCATCAAATGTAGTAGGTTTGATTTTGTTCATTTATCCTCGTAGCTCATCCACCCCAAACCTCTTATGCTTTCTGACAAGGGATGGACTTGAGATTCTATGTGATTTCTTATTGGAATTCCTTGGGGAGTGGTGGTGATGTCTGCTAACACTTATGGCTCTTCTTTTCTCATTAGAAGGCTCGTGGCTTCCTAATTTGCTTGAGCCACTCTCCTTATCCAATTTCTTTTCTATTATGTTCAATCTCTCCAATAACTTCATGTTGAAGTCATCCTACTGCTCCTTGGCTCTCATAAGACTTTCATTATCATCTTTATGGCTTTGGACATCCTTCTGTAAATTTTTAATGGTCCCAGCCATATTCATGTTTTCATTCCTTCCTTATCCATGTCGATTGGAGTTTGTTCCATCAATGCCCAAATGGACATCCATCCCTCTAATATCATCCTCCTGACTGTAATTCTCCTATGCATATTCCATTACTCTGGACTCTAAGTTGATCTTGATCTGATCTATTGCTGTTAACTCTACAAAATATGCAGCCAACAAAATTTTGTCAGGCTAATTGTTTCATCAATTTCATGAAAATATGAACCATTCTAATTCAATAATACATATCATAATTATTTATTTAGATTTCCTGAAAAAATTGAATTCCCGATCAATTTTATAGGTGGATATTTAGTTTCCATTGTTCAATATCTTTCCAATGCC
>JASDQU010014893.1:157508-171701 GCA_032191745.1 Picea mariana
AAGTGTGTGTGTTGGAGACAAGAGCCATCGAAAGGAAGCTTGTGACATCAAGGCTATCAGGTTGTAATCTTTACTTTCAATTAATATGATACAGTGGCATGTCCCTTTCCCATAAATCTATTATCACTTTATTGTGTAATTCCTTTATCATACACATAAGTTGATTGTTGAATATATGTTGTTATCTTCATTTTGGTTGGTTTGTGTTGTCTTGGTCTTGACCTCACGAGAGCACTAGAGTGAAGCAGGAGCAACAAAGACTTTAGGAAGAGATACTAAGGTATGTTACTTGTTCCTTCCTATTAGTTAATTCAATGGTCAAAACTTAGGGAAAGAGTCATGTCCCGTCCTATTTTGTTCTAGATCCAGGTGGATCTAGGGAGATCTATTAGTGTCTGCACCTACCGATTAGTCCAATAACAAAACTCTTGGTTAATTTGGAGAATCTCATAACACTTAATTAATAAATAAGAATGAACATACATACATGCAATGATCAATATTCATACGAAAAAATAGAATACATGCACAATATATCATGCACAACATTTACTAGAAAGAATGCATATTATAGGTACAATCTCAGGTATAATTATTTGATACACAACAGAAATAAATACATAAGTAAGGAAACCATAACAAAGAGAACTTATCTTTTATAAAATAAGAAACAAATTGGCCGCAGACCAAGGAATTTCAACCCATCCGTAGACATTGTTGTTCCAACTATCAACAACAGTCTCTCCCTCGAGCCAGGGCTATGAATCCACAAGGATGGTTCAAGAGGGTTACTTGGCTTCCCAAACCAGTCAACACTAAAGCTCTGACAAGCTTCTCCAACACTCATAGCAATCCAAGTACCCAACTTTCTTCTACCCAGCCTGCACCACCCAAGAAAATATACCTCCACCCTTCTCTTCCACATAGTCCCTCAAGAAGTCCCTCTCCATCCAGGGCTCCAGTGCAGCTAGTCTAGAATATCCATGTTGGGACTCTCATGACTCATAGTTGTGATAAAATTTGATCACATGCCAATCATCTCAAATATGCATGCCTCAAATCATGGTTGGACTACACCAGAAATATCTATAGCCAACAAAATTGTGGCTACCCTTCAACAATTTATCTTCCTTTCCCAATCCAAGACACCAAAAATGAGGAAGGATGAGTGAGTGAAGGAATGGATGGAGTGAATACTCCATGAGAGAGGATGAATAATGATCAAAATGGGTGAATGAATGCATGAGGTGAACAACAAAAACACCAGAATGGGGAAGAGAATGAGAGTATTTTCCAATGGGAAAACGTACCCCTTCCACAGACTAGGGATGAGTTTTTGCAATTCATGGGGATCAAGAACCTCTTGGAATTCCCAAAGAGCTCAAGTAAATGATTCCCCTTCCCCCCCCTCCATCACACAAAATAGGTAACATAAAATAATAAGAACTTAGCCCCTCAAGCCCCCTCTCTTATGGAATCATAGCCCACTATAACTCTAGTCCTTGTCCATCTAGTGGACAACAATGTATTTATTATTAATAATGATCAAAACATTACATTTCTTAGGCACACTAGGCTTTTCATAATTGTTTGGGCACTCTGGCCTCTCAACAATGTAACAATACATTATTTAATGTGGGGGCTCAAAACCCAGGGTGTTACATATCAAATCAAAGGTAAAAGAATCAATGTGGTGGGACCAGCTTGTGCAGGTGCAACACATTGATGTGAATAAAATTACTTGGAGGGAGTTCAAGAGAAATTTTCAAAATAAGTACCTAACCAAGTGTTATTATGATAAGAAAATGGAGTTATTTGAACTTAATATTGGGAATGTTACCATAGATGAGTATGAAAGAAGATTCTTAGAGATGTTTAAATATGTTCCTTTCATCAAGGATGAATGGGTTCAAATTCATAGGTACTTGAGTGGGCTTCCATCATTCATCAGTGATAATAAACATCATGATGACCCCAAGGCATTGGAAGAAACTATGAGAGGAAAGTGTCTCTATTATCAACATAGAGGAAGACCTAATTATCATAAGGATTGGGAATACAAGAGGAAAGGGAAGATTGAGCAGAGGAAGAAAGGGACCAAGACACCATTCTTTATAAATATTTATGAGGGAAAACCAACTTCCAAAGTGCCCATAATGATAGAGACAATGGGGAAAAGACTAAGGAAACAACCAATGAAGTGTTGGGGATGTGAGGGAGATCACATGTACATATATTTCCCTCATAGAGGTGAGAAAGTGAGTGCTTCTCAAAGTTTACAACAAGTTTATATAGTGAATGACATGGAAAGAAATATGCCAAGGATATATGCATCCTTGGATAACAAGCAAGCTGAGTTTCAATAGGACAATATTGAAGTGGAAGGTAAGATCAAAAGCCAACCCATTGCTATTTTAATTGATTGAGGAGATAGCAATAGTTATCTAGATCCTTAGATGGTGGAAATATTTCATTTGACAAGAAGAAATCTTGGGAAACCTTGGATGGTGCAGTTAGCTACAATATCTATAAGAAAAATTAATGACATGGTTAAGGAATGTCCTATGGACATGAATGGAATGAACAAAAGAGTAGAGTTGAATATCATACCTTTGGGATCCTATGATTTCCTAATTGGTATGGATTGGTTGGAAAAGAATCATGTTGTCATAGATTTTTACAACAAGGATTTTACTTGCTTGGATGAGGAAGGGAACTTGAGAAAAATTCAAAGTATTCCAAGATTAGTAACTATCAAATAAATTTCATCCTTGTAGATAAAGAAGAGTTTAAGAAAAGGGTGCCAATTATTTGCAACTCATTTGGAGGAGGAAAATAAGGATGAAGTGCCAAATATTGAAGAATATGAATTCATAAAAGAGTTTCAACATGTCTTTAGAGAAATATTGGGGTTTCCACCCAAGAGAGATATCAATTACTCTATCAATATGATACTTGGAGCAGCTCCAATACCTAAGAATATTTATAGGATGAGTACACTAGAACTAAAGGAATTGCAAATGCATCTTGAGGAACTTTTGAAGAAGGGTTATATATGCCCAAGTGTGTCACCTTGGGGTTCCCCGATGCTATTTATGAATAATAAATATGGAACCCTGAGGATTTTCCTAGACTTCATGTAGCTGAATAAGGTGAGTGTGAAGAACAAGTATACTTTGCAAAGGATAGATGATCTCTTTGATTAAAAGAAGGATTCCAAGGTATTCTCCAAGATTGACCTAATATCAAGTTATCACCAGGTGATAATTAAAGAAGAGAACATCAACAAAACAACATTCAGAATGCAGTATGGACATTATGAGTTTAGAGTGGTTCCATTTGGGTTATCAAATGCACGAGTTTTTTTCATGTGTTTAATGAATGGTATTTTTAGAGATTGCTTAGATATGTTTTTCATTGTATTTTTGGATGGCATACTAATTTACTCTAAGTCGAAAATAAAGAATGATCAACACTTTAGGATGGTGTTACAAGTAATTGAGGAAGAATCTGTTGTATGAAAATTTGAGCGAATGCTCATTTTACTATAGGAAGATACATTATTTGGGCCATATCATTTCAAAATAATGGATAGCAGTGGATCTGAAATAGATAAAATCCATTGAACAATGGATAATACCAAGGAATGTCTCCAATGTGAGATCATTCATGGGACTTGCAGGGTATTATAGAAGATTCATTGAAGAATTTTCAAATATTTCACACCCAAGCATATATTTACAAAATAAGAATCTAATATTTGAATGGAGTTTTGATTGTGAAAGAAGCTTAAAACACTTGAAAATTTTATGAACTAGTGCACCAATATTGAATATTTTTTATTCCATTAAATATTTCAATGTGTGCACTAATGCATGCAAGGAAGGGCTTGGAGGACTCCTTAGTAAAAATGGGAATGATATATGTTATTAATCAAGGAAATTAAAAGAGCATGAAAAGCACTATGCTACCCATGAATTAGAATTGGAAGATATAATACATGCCTTAAATATGTGGAGGCATTATCTCATGGGAAAAAAAATTTGATTTGAGGATAGACCATAGTGGTTCAAAATATTTGTTTGGACAACCAAATTTGAATGCTAGACAAATAAAGTGGTTGGAATTCCTAAGTGAGTATGACTTTGATATTAAGCATATAAAAGGTAAAGAGAACAAGGTGGATGATTCACCCAACAAAAGAGTGCACATGATGCATGCTATATCCATTATCATGTATGGATATGATTTAAAGGATAAAATTTTAGAGGATGAAAAATCAGATCACCATTACATGGAGATAGAGGAAAAATTATAGCAAGGTAATTTGCAACAAGAAATTAAGGATTGTGAGTTGAGTGAGGATGACATCCTCATGTAGAAGGGAAGAGTTTATGCGCCAAATATTCAGGAGATGAAACTTTGGGTACTAAGAGAGATGCATAATGTGCCTTATGTTGGGCACCCAGGTTACCAGAAGACAACTGTAGATGTCAAGAGCCAATAGTATTAGCCAGGTATGAAGAAGGAAGTGGTTGATTATATAGCTAGATGTTTGAGTGTCAGAAAGTCAATGTTGAGCACATACACCCAACTAGTTTTCTACAACTGTTGTACATTATTGAGTGAAAATGGGAAGTGGTAATAATGAATTTCATCACTAAAATTCCCAGAACAACCAAGAAGCACGATCTCATCATGATGGTGGTGAATAAGCTTACACAGTCTTCCCATTTTATTATAGTGAAGCTAACTCATAGGGAAGCCAACATTGCTGATATTTATAAGAGAGAAATTTCTCAACTATATCGTTTGCCTAAGAAAATTGTTTCTGACAGAGACTCTTATTTTACATCAAACTTTTGGAAGGGAATATTGAAAGGATTTGGGAAAAATATTAACATTATCAAAACATATCATATAGATTTAGATGGGAAAATAGATACGGTCAATCATGTGATTGAATATATGCTAAGGATGTATGTGATGGAAAAACCATGAAAATTGGAAGACTACCTTCACTTGGTAGAGTTTTCTTATAATAATGTGTATCAGGGATCCTTAAAGATGATTCCACTTGAGTAACTTTATGGATGGAAATGCAACACACCAATGAGGTGGGACAACCCAACATGCATAGAGGTCATTGGGACATAATTTCTCAGAGAAATGGAGGAACAAATTTTGAGTATTAAGAAGAGTTTAAAGGTTTCGTAAGATACGATGAAAAGTTATCCAGATAAAGGAAGAACTCACAAAGATTTTAAAGTGGGTGACCAAGTGTTCTTGAAGGTGAAGGCTACAAGGATTTCCTTGAAGTTGGGGAATTGTTCAAAGATAGAAATACATTATTTTGGGACATCCAAAATACATTATAGAGGATTGGTCATGTTGCATACATTCTTGCACTACCTTCATCCATGTGAATTCATAATGTATTCCATGTATCTTTTCTTAAAACATATGTACATGATGTAGATCAAGTAATTGATTGGAATTTGATTCAGGTGGAGCAAAAGGGATACTTTAGAGTATAATACCTGTGCATATTAGGTTGAAACGTTAAGCATCTTTGAAATTGAGAAGTAGGGATAGTAAAGGCACAATGGACCTAGTACAATCCTAAGAACACAACTTGGGAGCATGAAGATGCTATGCAGGAAGAGTACCCACATATGTTTGAAGAATTTTGAAGCTCTGAGTGTACATGTGTGTATAATGCATCAAGGAAAATGAATGAATAATGGGGAGGGGAATGTAATACCCCTAGGTCGAACCCCAATTATAATGTACATATACGCTGGTGAGCCAATATAATTTGGGCTAGAGTGCCTTTGTATATATTTTTTGAGTCTAAGTGACTATGTGATTAGGATGGAGATCCTAGATGCAAAAAGGTCAATGAGTCTAACATTGTAAAATGTAATCAAACATGATGATATTAATAAAATGCAGCATTGTTGTATACCAAATAGACAAAAGAGATAGGGGGATAAACTTCACCATGAAGGGAAAGGTGATTGAGAGTCTAAGAAGAGGGGCTAAGCCAAGGGGGATTAAGCTCAAGGAAGTATTACAATTATATTTCCTAAAGTTTGATGTCATAAGATATGATTTTATTCTGAGTTCCTAAGAGTGAGGAACATATCACCAAGTGGAGAAAATGTAGTTCCTAGATTGGCAAGTGTTAAGTTAAGGGAATGGAAATATATTACTGAGAACTTAGTGTAATTCAAATCTTTCCCATTCATTCTTACCATCACTCTCTCATGTTCCCTCTCTCATATATCGTCATTACCTATACTTTAGAAGTTGTTTGAGGAGTACTCTGATATAATTGAGATGAAGAGGTGGGTTTTCAAGACCATTTTTTGTTAAATAGGTGGTTTGTTAGGCCTGTGATCTGTTGAATAAGTGGGCTTTCATGCCCATACAAATTTCTCTTTAGGTGAGAGAATTACTATGAATTGATGTACCAAGGTGTCAAGCTATATCTACAGGGCTCTGAGACTTCTCATCTAGCTTGTTGTTGAATCCTTTAAAGGGAAGTGGGGAATCCAAAGGACTGTTGAGAAGAGAAGGGGAACACTTCCTGGGGAGGGACATGCATGTGGGGAATGAGGGACTATAGGCTGTCTTCTTGATTTGGAACTTGATTCTATGTATTTTTGGCAACTGAGAGGCCTTAGCCTAGCTTAGAAAAATGTTTCTTTAATGGAATTTTATCCCCAGCTCGAGGGCGATCAGTTTTTTAGAGTTTATGAGCAACAAAGTCTATGTCTAGGAGGAATGTATAAGGTATGCATGTAGTTGGTGAATTTGGAGCGAAATATTAGTGTTTTCTATGTATTTTATTTAGTAGTTATGTGACTAAATGTGTATTTTGTTATGGGTTTTTCTTGTATTATTATGCATGTTTATTTTTATTATGTTTTGTATATTTTGTACATATGTAGAGAAATATTATATTTAAATTATTGGTACCAGATTTGGTAATTTTGTGGGGAATTTCCCAACATGGGGCTGGGAATGCTATTACATGGTATCAAATAACATTTCACGATTTTGTTGTAATGGGGATGTTACAAAGTGGTAGAGGGACTCTGCTTAGTGGTTGGGTATGTTACAGGGATTCAGATAACTCTTGTATGACTTCTATGGGAGGCATGCCACCCATGCAATATGGTTACTTGTTTGCAAAAAAGAGCCTTTCAATCCTTATAATTATAGGCATGTGCATGAAAATCATATTAGGAGGACCATGTGCCTTACCCATTTATTTATTATTTATAGTACATGTCATGCCCACACTCTAGACATATGTATTTTTCCACATATTCATTTCCATATAGAATACAATCATTCAAACATGCATTGTATTATATGTAATTAAGACCCAAAATTTTTAGCATTTACTTTTCCTCTGCACAACTATCAGGAAATATATTATCAGTTAAAAGTACCTTATATTTGAGTAACCTCCAATTAGTGGGAAATAGAAATTTACATTATCATTAAGCATGAATATAATCAATTGCTTCCTTCTTTGTGTGACAAGATTCATTAAACATTTAGGGGCATTAATGGTTATTTACCTCAAAAGTGTCAAAAAACACATGTTTGACATACCATACATTTATTTCACGTTTTACCATAACATTGTTGTCCCTAGCTAGGTAGACCTTGCAGCTCCCAATATTGGAACAAATAGGGGAATGGTGGAAGTATATTTCAAGATTTCATAGATGGTAACTACAATATTAATGTTATCCCCTAATTCATTTTCCTCAAATGCATATAGCGAAATTCCCTCCCTAGATTGGGTATCCTATAACAAATCATCCATACCAAATTCTATATCATTTCCTTCATTCCCAACATATGAATAACTAGTGATATTGTTGAGGTTTTGAATTGGTGACTCGGTACATAGTGGGAATTGAATAGGTGGTTGTTTTAACCATTCTCGGTATGCTTCCTCTCCAATCTCTTTTCAAATAGTAACAACCTCATGAATTGACATTGTAGTGGGGCACAATGGTAGATGGTGGACAAGTCACTTGTCATTAGAATCCTAACTTTAAAAATATTGAACACTATATCGATAATATTACTAACACAATGCTTATAATACGTTCAAACATTACACCAAACAACTATTAGAAGCATGGGAATTTTTTCCCAATAATAAACATGAACCAAACTGATTTATAAAATAAATGTCAAATTAAGAAATTCATTTACATTAGTTCCATTGGAAATCCAAAAATACAATTGCTCAATCATCTTTTTTTTATGACCCGTGGTGTTGTCTACATATAAAAAATCAAATTCATGGTGTAAAACCATTCACCCAGGATGGTTTCCTAAAGATTCCATGTCAAGATTGATAGGGAAAATAATTTGTCTATTTTCATCAAACACATGCTTGATATATTTATCCTGATAATATCTTGCGTAATTTTTGGATGTTGGGAATATCTTGAGCATTGGAACTCGATCATAAATATTTATCATGCAAAATTCAATGATCAATTATTAAACTGCACATGCATACATAACATAAATTTAATGAGATAAATGAATTACCAATAAAATCTATATGTACTACCATTTGGATGAGAGAAATTGAAGGAGCTCCAAAGATAGGAAATGAGGCACTGAAATATGAAGAATTTTCCATTTGATATTATAATTCTTTTTTTAGCTGCATTTGATACAACCTTCGTCTTGGGTAGCATAGAAAAATATAACTTCAAAACTAACTTTGAATAAATTTTATAACTTGACAAAACACTTAAATAGTCATTGTTTTTTTCTACAATATTGTTGTTTTTTTCCACCCAACTATACAATAAATCTTGCTTTAAAAAATATGAAATAGTTACTCGATCCCTAAAAATATCCTCCTCAAACACAGAAAATGTAAATTTGATTCTTAGGTTCTCTCTCACTCTCTTCCTCCTTCCCTCTCTCTCTCGTTGGCCCTTTCTCATTCTCTGCCTCCTTTCCCACTCTCTCCCTCTTACAAATAAAAGAAGTTTAATTGGTTGGATAAAGCGTTAATGTAATCACTATTTCGAAATTCAATAACAAAAATATAAAACATTATTATTATAAAATAATATTTTATTTTGAAATGATTAATTGAACATATGTAAAAAACAATGAATTAAATTATATACATATCAATGCATTGTATTCTTTTGAACTCATTAGAAAGTGCATTCCATAATATAGACAATGATGTGTTTTGAGGAGTCATACGCATCGGTTCATATTAATTATAGAAATGCACCAGTGCATACTATTGATAAAACATATTGCTCCTGAAATGGTATAACATACAATAATATTTATCTTTTCAAAATTTCATTATGCTCATGTTTGAAATATATATTGGGGCACTAAAAATAATTTTTTTACTGGTGCATTAGGTTTATTATATGCATCAATATTATAAATATTATTTATTATTTGATTCCTTTAATGTAATATATGCAAGAGTGCTTACTAAAAATAATGGCGCTGACATATGACCTCGAATATTCAAAATTTCACTAGCCTTTGGTGCACATGGTAAAATAGATAATGGGTACCAATTACAAAAGCACTGACATGCATGATATATTAAATTCACAAGGTCACGAGATAAATTGATCGCATTGGGGATACATATAACTTAAACACATTGGGGTAGAAAAATGATAAAATTCATCGGTGTTTCATATGAAAACAAGGAGGAATCGATGTGTAGAAATTATAAGAGCATCAATGCTCTACATACGACGAAAAAGGTAGAGTTGGTATGAAATTTTATAAATGCACCCGGATTTTTATTATTATATTAAGATCCATGTTGTTTTTATAATATTAATTCACCTATCCATTTTATTATATTAATATGTCAGTGTGTGTTTTCCAATAATGCACTAGTGTGCTTAGACAAGAACATCACCCAAAAAAAACCTTCACTACAACCTCCACCCGCTCAATTTTTTTAGTTATATGGAACACATGCTAAAACCTATGCAACAAATAAAGGAGGTTGTATTAGAGATTGTTTTGAAAAAATTTCCAAATTTTGTAACACTAAAAACCTCCAAAAAAATGTCCTCTAGAAGGTGTTCTCCTTCTGGTGTCAACATATTACACATGAAATGTAATGAACATCATGGAAATTCTTATCATTATTCATTAGAAAATCAAACCACTAAATTAATACTAGAAATACCAACTATCATATCTAATGCCAGAATTATCATTAAAATGCCCATCTAGTGTAGGAATCTACTTAACAAAGGATCATAAGTACTATGAGTGCCATGTGAGCCTCATGATACCAATTGTTTCCTGATTTTTTATTTCCTCTCTTTCTCTCTCTCCCAAAAAGAAGGTTAACATTTCACAAGATATGTATAGTCCCCCTATCATTATGAATATATTTTGATTGTATTACCATTCTCCCTCTCTTATATAGGTGATGTCATCAGAGAAAATTCCACAATAATCCAAAATTTAACAATTCAACAATATTAAAATTTATAGTTCCAATTAATCCATTGCTTGGAACTAAATACGACCTATATTGTTCAATAAAACAACAATATTGCCTCTTGAATATTTGAATATACTTTAATGGTTGGCATACACTTCATACCATGCTCTACAAACAATGAGGACAACCATAGAAAAAATTTCCAACCGCTTGCTAAATTAAAAGTAATTCTCGAAATGCCTCCAAATACTCTTTTAATAATTTTCAATTTCATGGTCATATCACTAAACAAAATTAGAATATCATTTACCACTATGGAATGAGAATCTAGTTAACTTCCAAAATATTGTAAAGTAAAAAAATGAAGGCATATGACGCAATGGAAATGTAAAATTTCAATCTATTTCATATTTCCTTAAGCATGATTCTCATGTATGTGAGAATTTAATTATTTAATGTGTCAAGGAATAAAGTCACTCAATCATGCAAAGACTCTTCCTATAAAATTTCAACTTTCTCATGAAATTAAATCCTTTACCATTACGTACATACGCCAAAATCTCAAATGATAAATTATAATTTTGTTCTCAATAAATATTGACACATATGTAATCATTCTCTAGGAAATTTTCAAGGAGCTAGCTTCTAATGTATTCTTTTGACAAACTATGATTCCTTATTCTAGATTACATAATTTACCCATATGATGAATGAATCATGCTTTATGTTTTCCTGAAATATGTCTTGGAGATTTAAACTTTTCACATTCTAATCATGGTATCATTAAAATATCATCCAATTATTCAACATAAAATTCCCCAAGATAAAGAACATGTTTGTTATTTGTAATATTGTTCATGTTTACACCCACGTTATAAAATCTACCCCGTCATCGGTTTCTCAACCAACTGCCAAATATTATGTGAGAATAGATGTAGGAGAATCGCTCCAACTCATCATGCGCGTCAGTAGCCAGTGCATCAGTTCACTTGGAGGGATTAGATCACAAAGAAGGATGTGCCAGCTGTCCAAATTTTAATGAAATTCAATGTATTTAAATGTTGAGGATCAAGGAAAGTTGAGCCACTATATTTGCAAAGGCCAACTGTAAAGTCACCTTTAATGGCTAACAATAGGAAGATATAGGTCTGATTCAGACTAGATGTTTATTAAATGTAATTGATTGTAATTTAATGTGAGTAGGTGGAGGAAGGCTCGAGGAGCCCCTCTTTTGTAAAACATCCCAATTTATTGAGAGTTAGCATTAGTGAAATTGGCATTAGGAGAAGAGAGGAGAAGAGAAAGAGATGAAGACTTTGTTGCAGTCCAGTTTTGTATACATTGTAATCAACATTCAATTTTAATGAAAAAGGAAAATTTCCCTACATATGAATCTTTGTGTACTTATCTTTGTGATGTATGCTTGTTTCTAGATGTTTACTATGTGTTTTTTGAATGCTATATGTTTCAATTTGTAACATTAAGAGGAATTATATGTTTGTATTTTTCTGGGTAGTTTTGGTCTCTTTAGGCTTATGAACATAGTGCATGCTAGAGTAGTTGAAAACTCTATGAATCCAATGCAAGGAGTGTGTTTTGAACTATGTCTTGAGTTTGAGATAGAGCATTCTAGGTGGGAAAACTAGAAAAATTCCTAAAGCTCAGAAGGAATAGTGCAAAGTCTACACTTCAAAGTTACTGAACACTCTAAACCTGAGCGTAAGGAGAGCGCAGGGATTTTTTGAGGTCTAAGGACTTCAAAAGAGGAGGCTATGAAAGGAGTGTATTGAGTAGGCACAAGGAGTGCATGAAAACATTGATTTGATTTCTGTGAGGATATTTATAGCTGGGCATACCAGAGTTACTAAACACTCTAAGTATTTAGTGCAAGGAGTGTGCGAGAAATTTTCTTTGAGTTCTATGAGAATATTTCCATGCGGGAGCATCATAGTTGTTGAACACTCTGATATCTGGTCAAGGAGTGCACAAAACTAACACACTACTAAAGTGTTGGTCAAATATCAGGAGAACGAGCGCAGAGTGCCAAGAGGGCACAAGAAATAATTTGGAGAACAAAGGGATTGAACCCTTTGAAGTACAATAACTTACAAGCTCATGAGAAACAATGAAAATATGCTTAGATACCTGCAAGGATAGAAGAGGGAGAGAACCTTATATGGTTCCATACTAGATAAGTAACACAAGTGTGCACTAGATCCTAAGTCCATTCAACTTGGAAAATCTCAGGAGGAGTAGAGTTTTAAAAAACACAACCAAAGTCAAAGGAATTGACCCTGCAGAGAGGAGGAGGATTCAAAGTCCAATCCTTTGAAAAATAATGAGAAATCCTTTGTTGGAAGGAAAGTGCAACAACAAAAAAGGGAGGAGCTACAACAACCATCGGATCTGCTATCAGAAGTAATCTGGACCATCGGATTCAAGTCTAGACAAGAGGGCGAGTGTGCATGGAGGAGGGTAGATCCCAGTGTTGGGTATGTGTTAAATTATTTTCATGTGTGTGTGTGGGTGCATCAGATTTGACAACTACATATAGGCACGTTATATTTTTTTGGGGCAGTTTTTTCTATTTTAGCAGATTTTTCTATTTTTAGCGGTTTTCTAAGTTAATCCAGGATTAAGGGATTAGGGTTTTGGTAGCTACATAATACCTAAAATGTTGTATATATTCTATGGTGAATGGTGAAATTAATATAATGAAGAGATGAAAGTTGTGGCACCAACAAAGGTTGTTTTTCTCCCAGTTAAGGGTTTCCAACGTAGATCTTTGTGTACTATGTGTATGAGCCATTGATTGATTTTTGTTTTTCTTAAGAATTTGTATTCATTGCTTTACTTCACAGGTTTAAAACTTAAATGTGGTATCATAGCTCATTTTTGGCTTCAGAGGGATGCATTTTTTGCTGAGGGTTTGGCTCAGTCTTGATAGATCAAGTCTATCTTGGGTCTATGGCAAATTTGGGTTTAGTGGGAGATTTTGCAGTGGTGATTTGAGTGTAGAAAAAGGAATGGTGAGCTCTTCTAGAATCAATATAGAGAAGTTCAATGGTAAAAAATTTGAGCTATGGAAGCTCAAGATGGAGGACCTTCTTGTAGAAAAAGAACAATGGATCGTTTTCCAACCTACAAGTAGGCAGTCTACTGGCACACAGTCTACGGGTACACAACCTACTAGTACACAAAGTACTAGTACAACACCTACCGCTATGTCAAAGGAAGATTGGGAGAAGTTGTTAAGAACCAAACATCAATATAGCATATAAAAACCTCAGAATAAGTACTCAACGACTTGAAAAAGAGAGAATTTCAGATAATAAGCCTCTTCGAGGGGGAAACCTCCTTTTACCCCACATAAATGTTCAAGTACAAGATGATTCCAAATGAAAATGTCTCGTTGGTATATATAGGAGACTAGGAGGTATAATTACAACTAATGGAATAAAGATGACATAAATAAAATAACATTACTAATGTAATGTTCTCCAATTAAGGGGTAATGAGCCAATATTAGGGCTTAACATGCCCCTCCCCTTGAGACAAGTGTTGTCTGCAATGCTTGAGTAACTCTGTATGCTTCTATATAAAAGACTCATCTTCCCAAGTGGAATATTCAGTCAATAGTTTCCTCCATTTAATGAGATACTATGAAATGGATCTATTCCTTAGCTGGTGATTTC
>JASDQU010014893.1:171801-197501 GCA_032191745.1 Picea mariana
GAAACAAAGGTATTCTTCCAGACATTTGTTCACTATCTCGGCTTTTCCATCAAACTAAGGATGATAGGATGAGCTATGAGCCAATTGAGTACCCAAACAAGAAAATAATTTTGTCCAAAAATGTCCAGTGAAGATGGGATCTCTGTCACGTACAATAATCTTTGGCCTGCCATGTAGCTTTTGAACTATCTCCATGAATGAGGTGGCAACTGTACTAGCTTTGAAGGGATGAGAGAGTGAAAAAAACGTGTGCGTACTTGGTCAGTCTATCAACAATCACCATGATGACACTCTTTCCTTCAGACTTCGGTAACCCTATGATGAAATCCATGGAAACCTCCTCCCAGTGCTGACTTGGGATGGCTAATGGTTGTAAAAGACCTGCGGTCTTAATTGTTTCCACCTTATTTTGTTGGCAAACCAAACATTCAGCCACAAACCTTTCAACATCAGTTTTAAGGCCATCCCAAAAAAAATCCTTCTTGACTCTATGGTAGGCTTTCAAAAATCCTGAGTGCCCTCCTACTAGAGAGGTGTGCAATTCCAATAGTACCTTTTGTTTGAGTTGGGAGTTGTTACATAAATATAAGTGATGTTTGTACCATAGTGAATCATTTTTCCATGTAAATGTATCTGATGCACTAGAATCCTACTGCATCCTTTGAATGAGAGTCCACACTTTTTTTTCATTCTTCCATTCATCCCTTTCTTCTATTATCCAATTGAGTTGGATGAGCGAGATAGCACAAAGAAGGCCCTCAACATATTCATCCTTTTTTGAGAGTGCATCTGCCACAACATTTTGCTTCCCCTTTTTATAGACAATTTCAAAATCATAACCCAATATCTTGGTTTCCCATTTTTGTTGTTCTTCTCAAGATAGTCTTTGTTCCAAGAATTATTTAAGACTATCATGATCTATTTTGACATTGAAGTGCCTACCTATTAAGTAAGGATGCCATTTATTCAATGCATGTATTATTGCCATCATTTCCTTGTCATAAATGGGTTTGTGTAAGTCTTTTCCCTTGAGTGGTCGACTTTCAAAAGCCAGGGGCCTTCCTTCTTACATTAGGATAGAACCAATTCCATTTCCCGAGGCATCACATTCCACAATAAAGGTTTTTGTCATGTCTGGAGTGGTCAAGACAAGAGCTTTACACATCACCTCTTTAAGTTGTGCAAAATCTTTAGTTTCCTCTGGAGTCCATGAAAATGCATCCTTCTTAGTTAGTGTTGTTAAAGTTGCTACTATTCTTCCATAATGATGAACAAACTTGCCGTAGTAACCTGTCAAACCCAAAAATCCTCTAAGATTCTTCAATGTTTTGGGAATTGGCCAGTCCATCATGGCCTTAGTCTTGTTAGGTTCTACCTTGACACCTTCATGAGATACAATATGACCCAAATACTCTACCTCCTTCACTCCAAAGAAACATTTGGATGGTTTGGCATATAGTTGTTGCTCAACATGTCGCACATGATCCTCCCAAGACTTGCTATAGATTAGTATATCATCAAACAATACTAACACAAATGTTCGAAGGAAGGGCTTGAAAATGGAATTCATCAACCCTGGGAATGTGGAAGCTGCATTTGTAAGGCCAAAAGGCATGACCAAAAATTCATAATGGCCTTCATGAGTTCCGAATGTTGTTTTTGGGATATCTTCTTCCTTCATTCTAATCTAATGATACCCTGAATGAAGATCGAATTTTGTGAAATAGATTTCTCCATGTAGTTAATCTAACAATTCATCAATTATGGGAATGAGAAACTTATCTTTAATAGCAATTTTGTTGAGCTCTCTTTAATCTAGACACGTACGCCATGAGTTATCTTTCTTGAATACCATTACCATTAGTGCAGAGTAAGAACTTTGGCTAGGTCTAATAATGCCAACCTCTAACATTTCTTCAACCATGCACTCAATTTCACTCTTCTGGACATAAGGGTATCTGTATGGCCTGATGTTAGGAGGAACACTCCTAGGAATTAGGTGAATTTCATGATCATGATTTCGAGTGGGTGGAATACCTTTGGGAATATCTTCAAATTCTTTGGAATGATTATCAATGATCCCTTGGAGATCTTGAGAAATAAATGGCTTAGATGTTTGAACATATAGTGAGCATAGTTGTGCAATAATGCCTTGATGCCCCTTTTTCAATAATTTTCTCATGCCATTAGAGCTTATCAACTTACTGAGTTTCTCTGTGATACCTCTTAACTCAATTTCTTTTCCTTCCAATGAAAAATTCATGAAAAGTTATTGAAAATTAAAATCCGTTGTTCCTAATGATTGTAACCATTGGATTCCTAGTACAACATCAGCACCACCCATGGGTATAGAAATCATTCGACTATTCATTACATATTCCCCCATAGTAAGATTGATCTTATTGCATTTTCATGATCAATTGATAGTTCCTTCATCTACAATCATTACTTGAAACTCTGGTGTTGGATATACAAAGCAATTGAAATCTTTGGCTAATTTATAGTGAATGAAATTATGAATACTGCCAGAATCAATTAGGACTATTACCTTTTTCTTTTTGATGTATCCTTCAATATTGAGGGTTTGAGGAGTGCTAATTCCAACCAATGCATTACATGATATCATGAGAGTCAACTCTTTAGATGAAATTCCTTCTACGTTTTCATCTTGAGATGGTTCTTGTTCTTGTTCTTCTTCCTCTTCACAATCTATGTAGAATAATTTCTTCTCACCATGCTTATGTCCCTTACTATACTTGCTATCACAATTAAAGCATAAACCTTTTTATTTTCTTTCCTCCAATTGTTGAGGTGTCAACCTTGTAGGTTGAGGTGTTTTAGAAGAAGGATCATTATACTCTCTATAGATGTTAGGATTGGTCCTTCTAGTAGTCATAGCCATATTTTTACTTTCAACATTTCTTGCCACCCTAAATGCATTCTCCAATTGTTTGGGTTCCCAAAGGTGAACCACATGTTGAATGTTATCTCTTAAAGATCCTATGAATACATCAATCAAGTGCTCATCTGGAATATCCATTACCTTTATATTCAATCTTTGGAAGTTCTCAATGTGCTCTATAACTGAACCATTTTGCTTGAGATTTATCAATTGGCTAAAGAAGGTATTTCTATGTGTATCCTCATAGTGTGCTATTGTTTCTTTCATGAAAGTTGTCCAAGTGAAAAGTGATTTGAGAGAACAAAGCTATCTATACCATACAAATTTATTGGGTTCTAAATATAAAGAAGCAATTTGTACCTTTTGTGTATGTGGCACATTATGTAGATCAAAGAAATGCTCCATCTGAAGTATCCATGTGATAGGGTCCTTGCCATCAAACTTCCTCATATCAATCTTAGGAACGTGGTTGGTATTCAAACCAAGGTTAAAGTTTCTCCATTCTTGATTCACCTTCATTGTGTCCTCGTCATGAATTTCATGCGATGCATTTTCACTTTCAGGTGTCCTCTCTATTATGAAATTTTTCAATACTTCCATGATCTCCCCTTTTAAAGTGTTCATCTTAGCATTTATTGCCTCTAACTTAGCTTATGTTGAATCCATCATCTCTTATAGTTCATCTTTTGTTACTATCTTCTTTTGTAAATCATTTATGTCCCTACGCATTTCTTCACCTTCATCAAGAGTCCAATTAGGATTGTCTGGAGGCTTATTTGGTGTAGAAATTCCCTTTTTGGGTGGCATGTTGGCCAAGTATCACTTTTTAAAATTGATTTTGAGGTGGTTCTGCTAGACAATCTTTCTTCTATTGTATCTCCCAATTTTTGGCCCTTCTAGGTATGAAAGTTTTTTTTTTGTAGTTCTCTTATATTTCTTCTCTGCAATGCCATAGGTCTGATCAAAATTGGATGTGCCAAGTTGAATTTACGTTAACTTCCCCACAACTTGCTGATTTTTGGCCTTTCCAGGATATCTCACTTGTATAGCATGCCCCGCACAAAATAATTGATATAAAATTCTGAAACTCATACCAACAATACTACTAACTGTCTACTATCCAATGAAACTAGTCTAACTCAATTTGGATACTATAGGAAAAAGTTATGATTGTTTTACCTGGAACACCTTATTGAGACTAGTCAATAGGACTAGTCAGATACCCTATCTTCCACAGGGTGTATCTACAAATGTAAGATGACCCAGAAGATGAACGTTCTACCACAAATACCTTAATAATTTCTGCGAATAGCCTCGGGGTTTCAAATGAAAATGTCTCCTTGGTATATATAGGAGACTAGGAGGTATAATTACAACTAATGGAATAAAGACGACATAAATAAAATAAAATTACTAATGTAATATGCCCCAATTCAGGGGTAATGAGCCAATATTAGGGCTTAATAGAAGTTGGACACAAGAGAAAGGGGTACTATTCGACTCTACCTAGTAGATTCAATGTTGTTGAATGTATCGGGAGAATCTATGGCCAAAGAAATATAGAATAAGTTAGGGAATTCGTATCAATCAAAGTCCCTCATAAACAAGTTGTTTTTTGCAAAAGAATTTGTATCATCTTAGGATGGAAGATGGATATTATGTGACAGGACATCTAAATGCATTTAATACTATGGCATGTCAACTGGTATCTGTTAATATTACGATTTGCAAAAGAATATAAGTGTATTACCTTGGTATGTTCTTTTCTAGAATCTTGGTATAATTTGGTTATAGCAATTGGTCATACCACTCAATCTACATTGAAGTATGAGGATGTAGTTGCATCCTTGTCATATGAAGAGATGAGGCTGAAAAGCATGGATAGTTAGAGCACATATGCTTTATCAGTAATGGGTCATACCCAAGATAGGAATCATGGTAAGTCTTTGGGGGGAGATCTAAATATAAAGGTATATCTAAGTCTCGAGGAAAATCTTTGAGGAAATCCTGGAAGTGTGGTAAAACAGGGCATTATAATAAAGAGTGCAAGTATAATAAGGTTGATAAACCAAAGGGATATGATAATACCTCTTCACAGAGGAAAAAAACTCCACTGAAGAAGGAGGTGATGTTTACCTGACATCTACATGTACACATGTAGATAGTGGTGTATGGTTAATCGACTCAGGTGCATCATATCATATGACTCCTCACAGGGAGTGGTTGTGTGAATATGAAAAATATGATGGTGGTGATGTATTACTAGGATATGAATCGACAACCAAAATCATGAGACATGGAAGGGTAAAGTTGCTACTAAAATATGGAAGGATTAGAACTCTCCCTAGGGTTCCACACATTCCAAAACTAGTGAGGATCCTATTATTTGTAAGGAAGTTGGATGATGAAGGATTGGATACTGTATTGGGAAAGTAATCTTGCAAGATGGTACGAGGAGAAATGGTGTCGATGAGGGGAGTTCGGTTTGGAACTCTGTACAAGTTGTTGGGAAGAACTTATAGTAATGGGTGTAAAAGTTTTGTTTTCCCTTAGTAGATAAATAAAGAAGACAAGACCAATATTTTCCCTGAAAAGAAGACCATGTCGTCGCATCAAAAACTAGGGAATATTGGAGAAAAGGGCCTTCGAGCACTACATGGTAAAGGTATGGTTGAAGGTATGTCTAATTGCACTCTATATTTTTATTTATGTGAACATTTCATATATGGTAAACAAAATCTAGTAAGATTCCCATATGATGCTACAAGAGCAAAGGGGATCTGAGACTTGATAGACAGTGATGTGTTTGGACCTATGCCTATTCGATCACTAGGTAAATATGTGTATTATGTTTCATTCATAGATGATTCCTCAAGAAACGCATGGATTTATTTTTTTATAAAGAAATCTAAGGTATTTGATAAATGTAAAGAGTTTAAGGCTCTGGTAGAAAATCAGACAGAGAAGAAAATAAAGGTATTGATGACAAATAATGGTTGAGAATTCTGTGGAAATAAATTCTAAGAATTTTATAAGAAGTGTGGTATAGTAAGGAAGAATACTAATCCATACAGACCTCAGCAGAATGGAGTTGCAAAAAGGATGAAAATGACATTGATGGAAAAAGAAAGGAACATGCAAAGTGGTGTCGAGTTAGGACAAGAATTATGGGTAGAGGTAGTGGGTACATCATGTTACTTGGTCAATCGATCACCCTCATCAGCGTTGGATGATAAAAATCCACAAGAGGTATGGACTGGTAAGAAACCCTCTGTTGAACATCTCAAAGCGTTTGGTTGTGATGCTTATGTACATGATCCAAAGGAAAATAGGAGTAAGCTGGATAATAAATATGAAAAGTGTATCTTTATGGGTTATAAAGATCATGTGAAAGGTTATAATCTTTGGAACCCTGAAACTAAGAAGACAATTTATAGTCGGGATGTTGTTTTTAGAGAGGTAAAATATGCTTCCAAACAATAATTCCTAGCAAGGCAGGATGAACCTCATAAAATAGAGTTTGAGTTGGGTGATGAAAAATATGAATCATCTGAAGAAGATGAAGCAGAATAAGAATAACCTCATACCCCATTATTGAGGAGATCAATGAGGGAAATAAGGAACCCAGAAAGGTATAGTCCACCTGATATTCATTCTACTTTTTCTTTATCTATTACGGATGATGATCCCATAACTGCCAGGGAAGCAGTGAATTCAGAGGATATTAAAATCTAGAATAAGGCCATGGTTGAAGAAATGGATTCCTTGGATAAGAATGAGGCATGGGATATAGTTGAGTTTCCAGCTAGAAGAAAATATGTTGGTAGCAAATGGTTGTTTAAGAAGAAGTTTAATGCAAAAGGAAAAGTGGAGAAACACAAAGCTCGGTTAGTAGAAAAAGGTTATTTCCAGGTAGAGGGAATTGACTTTGGTGAGATGTTATCTCCTGTTTCCAAGTAAAATTTTATTAGATTTCTTTTATCTATTTTTATTGGTTTTGACCTTGAAGTGGAACAGATGGATGCAAAGACAACATTCCTAGATGGGGATCTAGAAGAATATATCTACATGAAGCATCCATAAGTCTTTGTAGTGAAAGGAAAGAAAACATTGGTGTGTAAGCTAAAGAAGTCACTATATGGTCTGAAGAAATCACCTAGAATGTGGTACCAAAATTTTGACACACACATATTTGGATTGGGATTTGTGAGAAGTAGGGTTGATCAATGTGTACATTCCAAGCAAGTTGGTAATCACTTAATTTATGTAGTGTTTTATGTTGATGACACATTGCTGGTAGGAAATAACATGGATGCTATCAAGTAGGTGAAATCACAACTATCCTCCAAATTTGATATGGAGGATCTCAGTGCTGCTAACTTTATTCCTGGAATGGAGATTAAAAGAGATCATGAAAATATGAAACTTTGGTTGAATCAAAGAAAATATGTTGAAAATATATTGTAAAGGTTTAATATGCATCGAAGTAAACTGGTCAAGGTTCCTATTCCTATAGGTGTAAAGTTATATGTAGATTAGTGTCCCAAGACACAGGAAGAAAAAGAGGACATGTCTCATGTTCCATATGCGGGTGCAGTTGGTAGTTTGATGTATGCAATGGTCTATTCTAGACCATACATTGCACATGCAGTGGGATTTTTGAGAAAGTATATGTCAAAACTAGAGAAGGAGCATTAGACAACAATAAAAAGGGTCTTCATGTAGTTGCACGGCACTACCAATTATGGATTGTGCTACCAAGGAAGACTAGGATTGGACAGAGTGGTGGACATACATGGGTTTGTTGATGTAGACTGGGTTGGAGATTTGGATCACAAAATATCAACAAGTGGGTATGTATTTAACCTATTTGGAGGAGCAATCAGTTGGATGTGCAAAAGATAGGTTGTAGTGTCCTTCTCAACTAAAAAATGTGAATACATGGTAGCCACTCATGCAAGAAAGGAAGAAATATGGTTACATATATTTTTTTTAGGTATTGGGTTGGTACAAAAAGAAATGAGATTAGAGTGTGACTGTCAGAGTGCAATCTTCCTGGCAAAGAGCCCTACTTATCATTTGAAGAAAAAACATAGTGATGTTCAATATCACTTTGTGAGATACATGGTTCAAGAAAAGAAGGTGTTGCTGGAAAAGGTTGACACTTTGAAGAATGTTGCATATTCATTGACAAATTATGTGAGGACAGAGAATTTCTCCTGGTGTAGAGTAACAATGGGCATTGTTGCCCTGGATTGTTGACTATGTAATCCTGTGAACCCCTGTATGCAAAGAAAACAAAAAGTGGGAGAATGTTGGGTATGTGTTATATTATTTGCATGTGTGTGTGTGGGCATGTCAGATTCGACAATTGTTTATGGGTGCGTTATATGTTTTTGGGCGGTTTTTGGTATTTTAGCAGATTTGGCCATTTTTGGTGTTTTTCTGAATTATTCCTGGATTAAGGGATTAGGGTTTTGGTAGCTACAAAATACCTAAAACATTGTATATATTGTATGGTAAATGGTGAAATTAATACAATCAAGAGTTGAAAGGTGTGAAACCAATGAAGGCTGGTTTTCTCCTGGTTAAGGGTTTCCAGCATAAATCTCTATGTACTATGTGTATGAGCCATTGATTAATTTATGTTTTTCCATAGGCATTTCCTTACTTCATAGGTTTAAAAATTACACCCATCCATAGGACTTGAACACGAGGACCAAATCCCGTTGGATCCAAGTAAGTACTGCATGTTTTAATACTAGAATTCCTTCACACTTCATGAGTTCAGATATTTTCCAAGCTAGAGCGCAAAGGAGACAAGACTCCTTAAGTCCCAAAGGTCAGAGTCCATCTTAGCCATTGATTACAATGGAAACATGGAAATAGATCCCAAGGTCGGGATAAATTGATACTACAGAGGAATTGAGTTGCAGGTTTCTTTGAGTCGAGAACTCCTGAAGGCGTAAAGGCCGAAGCTAATATCGACCGTTGATTAGGGGAGGACACGTGGAGGAAGGATAGGACCTCAAGTAAATAGGAACTTAGGGATATATTTAGAGAGGTGTTTTGGAAATAACTAAATCCCAGAGATGTGGAGACAATCCTAGCCATTGACAGGAGGAGATATGTGGCATTAGATCCTGCTGTCTGAAGACTTGGCACTCTAGAGGGATTGAGAGTGTGGACAGTTTGGAACAACCAAAGCCTGGAGTCCTAGAGTGGATCGTGGTCATTGGTTAACAATAACGCATGGTCCATTGATTCGACACTTGTGTGTATTCGTCAGTTCGACACTCCGATGGATCTGTGGTGCAATTCTTCGAAAACTCCTGAAGCCTAGATTCCAATAGTGGATCTCTGCCATTGGATGTGGGGAAGTCATGTATCATTGATCCACCATCCTCCACTAGTTCTCTAGTTTGACACTCTGGGGGATTGGAAATTTGGAGTGGTGAGAACCTCTGAAGCTAAAAGACCCTGAGTAGATCTACACTGTATACCAATAGAGTTCTATGAGTCATTCGATCCCTGTATCTTTTCGAGACTCCTTGCATTCACGTGTTCATGGGAATTGGAAAGTTTGGCAGTTGAAACTTGTTAGGACTCAGAAATATCACATTTCCATCCACCTTTCCCTTAACTATTCCTTACATTTCATCATCCCATTAACATTCCATGATACAATTTTCATAAATATATTTGGGTTTCACGCTATTATTTTCCACTTTATTCATTTTAGTATTATAAGTGAATTTATGATTAAATATTAGAAAATTAACATATTTTCATTATATCTCAAGGTTGGATGAGTTTTATGATGTCTACATGTATATTTGAAGATTTAAACAAAGTCAAATATTACCACCTAGCTTCAAATTCGAATTTCAGCTTCAAGCTTTGAAGATTTGAAGAATATTTGGGACAATCATTCAAGCATATTCAAAGGAGAAGATCAAGGATATTTTGATGGCATATCTTATCCAAGATTTGTGAGAGATGTGTGTAGGATTTGAAGGGATCATATCTTGTAATAATAGGAAAGTGGTTGAAAGAATAGTGGATTTATAATTATGAGACTCTTATCTTATCTTCAAGACTCTCATGTATAAAAGAGAGTGTTCTCTCTTCATTTTTGGGAGTTAGAGATGAGATATTAGACTTAGATTAGCTTGAAGTCCTAGAAGGGGATTCTTAGCTTTGATTTGTATTCTTTCATTTGTCATGCTTTCATGATTTGTCATTTGATTCTTGTAATGTAATTTGAGATAGCATTATTGTGTGAGCTCACATATGTCTTTTGTCATTCAACTCTTCACATGTTGTATTGTTTTTCCCTTATGCAATTTCCTTCTTTCCTAGTTAGTCTTTCAATGCTTTCCTAGATTAATTTCATTTAAAAAATTTAGATTAGATTGATTCTACTTCAGTCCTGCATATATAGTGTGTGTGCTTCGTAAGACTACGAACCTCAGATTGACAAATTAAATAGTTGGGCAAGTACTACAACGGAATTAAATGAAAATATTTCTGCCTAACAAAACTATGAGAGATTGAAGTGCTCAGAGCTCCGAAGAAGCACGCATTGTAATGTGCACGGTCCCAGCCTATGGTCATATGGTGTTCTTCCATAAGCAAAGGGGTTAGCATCCAAAATTGAAATTTAAAGGTAAAGGGGGATTAGGAAAAAGATCTCTCAGGTTTTTGTGGAACCTGCACAAGAATGAAAGGACCTATGTATGGGATTTTGGGGCTCAGCGAGGGCATAAGAACCAATTTGGCTTCTGTATTTTGAACGATCCTAGACTGAGAGTTCACGTCGACCCCAAGGAGTGGTGGGGGTCTGCATTAGGTGGTAAAAGAGCCCATATATTTTTTCTTTCTAATACCATTGAGTGGTATCAGATCTCTCATAATTTTTCTTTGATACCATCAAGTGGTATCAGAGCCTAATCTTGTGTGTAGACATTAGGAAGGAGAAAAGTTTTTTACTGATACCATTAAGTGGTATCAAAGTTGATTTTTGTTTGTAGATAGTATGTAAAGGAGGAGAGGTAGAGTGTTGATGCTCTATGTGTGAATATTGTTTGCAAGGCTGCAATAGAGAACAAACAACCAGGTGGGTTGAACGAGAAGAACCAGTTGTGTTCTTGAAGTAAATGAAATCATTTGGAGCTCATGGGGTGAGTATTTGAAATATGGCAGCCAAAGAGCAAGGAGTGATTAGGAGAAGGATCAAGTGCAAGGTGTGCACCTACACTCAAAAAGAGTGTAAAATATCAGAGAAGGTTCCATAAGGTGAACCAGAGGCTAAGCAAGGAGATATTGGTAGAGGCTGACTATAACTCATAGCAACCAAGTGGAAGCTCATAGAATTTCCAGGAGGGAAGGAAGAAGGAGAAGATGGCTACTGAAGGCTAGAAACAAGGTTGAGGAGAATACCATAAGAACATGAGCAGTGAGGATATGGATAGAGATATAAAGGAGAGACTAGAGAGGCTCAAAAATATGATGTTGAGAATGAACGAGGAAGCACAAGGAAGATGGAGGTATGAGTGGCGCATGAAACTGAAAGAAAAGTGCCCTATCTAGTAATTTATGGCCAGAAAATAGAAACATCTATTGATGAGGTGGATGAGGCAAGTTGAAACCCTCAGTGGTACAGAAGAGGAGATGGTTTGTGTCTAAAAAATAGAATATGGAGAAAGCCTCAGTGACTACTGGGAGGGAAGGACAAAAAGTTCATATTATTAGGTGGGAAAGGACTAGATGAAACTATCTGAAAGTTGTGGGAGCTTAGAGAGGAGTTTAGATCAGCCAAGAGTGCTGGCAAAGATGGAGATGAGACTACCCAAGAGTCTCGACAAATCAAAATAGATTTTGGATCAGCAAGGAGTGTTGACAGAGGAGGATCACTGGTGCATCCTGATCATTGGGGGAATCACCATATTTATGCCAAGCAGCCCAACAAAGGCCACTGATGGTGTAGAAGAGGAAATACCACCAACAAATACTATCATGGAAGAAGAGAAAGAGTAGGAATTAGAATCTTCCATATAAATGAAAGGAGAGTTGTTACACCTCAAAATTACTCACTTCGATAGTGTCGCAAGTGTCGTCATTACGAGTGTTGTAAGTGTCTCATCTTGTCCACAAGTGTCGCATATTGAATTAAGTGTTGTAAGTGTCAAAAATAGTATACTACCATCTTGCCTATGTATTTCCCATAACGAAATCATGAAGACACTTAATACACCTCAAAGGATGGTTTGGAAGAAGAAAAATCACTTGGCAGGAAGTAGAAGTGTTTTTTCATTGAGAAAACTACTCAAAAAATGAATTTTGGAGAGGAGCTCTCCCCTACCCACTATCAGGGAGTGAGGGCACTCCCTAAGCCTCTTTTGGGGAGTGTTTGAGCACCTTGTGCACCCCTTTGGAGGACTGCTACCCTATTTTGAGAAAATTTGGGTTTGTTGAGGCGAATTAGGGAAGAATCCCTCAAATCCTGAAGGTAGTTGGATTTGAATAGATGGTTAAGCCATGATCTTAGGGGAGATCCTCAACTGAAGGAGAGGAATCCTCAATTCATCCCAAATATCTCTCAAGTGCTTGGAATCCTTCAAGGTTATATAAGGAGGCCTTCTCGTGGTGAAAGGAAGAATAGAGACTAGAGTTTGATGCCAAACTTATGATCATATAAGTGGTATTGACAGAGAAGGAAGATTGAGAATCATACCTAACTTATGTTCTCATAAGAAGGTATTGACAATGGAGATTGGAGATGTGAAACTTATGATCTCATGAGTGAGATTCCATCAAAGAAATCAGTGGATATTGATTGAGCAAAGGGGTTGGACAAGGAGAACTAGAAGAGGTTGTTGCACCTTCATTCAAAGTATTGTAAGTAATTTTACTTGTTATGAGTAATATAATCAATGCTTGGCCTATTTATTTCAAACTTGTTCTTGTTTGATAAGAGTTTGTCTGCAGTATATGGATCTATGATTGAGCTAATCTCAGTAGAGTTGGAAGTCCATTGTATCTTTGTTTTCCTTATAGGATCTATCAGGGAGATCAAGATCAAAGCTCAGCCTAGACTTTGCAAAGACAAATGTCGTTCATAAGGTACATATATTTCTCCTTCTTTTTCATTCATTATCTTGATTAGATACAAAATAAATCCAATTTCCATGTTAATCACTTTCTGTCTTGGCCTTAAGAGTCTAGAGACCAAGAGGGAATCCACTTGTCTGCAGGGGGATTCACCTTCAGCAGAAATTGGGGACTCCGCTAGGGAGAAGCTATGATTTGTTTCCTTTCCTAGGTCTTGTCCTGAATTTATTCTCCCACTCACTTGACCTTCTCCATGATATGTCTCTTATCCTTATATATTATTGTTGGATTTTGGTTCATCTTACACACTAGATTTTTGCATTTTTCCTGAGTTTTTTTGAGTTTCTGAGCATTTCTCTGAGTTTTTGCAGTAGAGCACTCCCTTTCCCTTAGAACTAGGGCGTTGGTACTCCTTTACAGTGTTCCACAGAATGTTGGGGTGCTTTGTTCCCTTATGGGGGAGTGCTACCCCATTTTTTGCAAAAACTTTTCTTAAAAATTGTTTTTTTCTCAGTCTTTTTGTTGATTCATCTACTCAGGATTCATGCTATCTTAGTGTGTCCTTGTTTGGCCCTCTAACCACCTTGTTTTCTAAGGATTCATCATATTTTGTTTGGATTTTTTGACATTTTTCCTTACTTTTCAATAACTCTTTGTCCTTGACGATTCAAAGTCAATTCGTCATTTTCTTCTCTTTTATCTGAATGAGTGAAAACATTGTAAGGAGTTTCAAAGGTTTTTTTGCACTTTTCTTTCTCATATTTGAGTCATCTTGTCCAAGCTCTTTCTCCTTCCTTTTGAGTTTTTTTCTTTCTGTTTCTTGTTTGATCATAACAAGGGTCTCTTTTCATTTATGTGAATTTTGCTTCCAGATTGCTTAAATCTCACAACTCTTGAAGTCCAATTAGCATAAGAAGCTTTGCATCTACTGGTTATCAGTCACATATAAATATTTTACCATTGCATTGGATTCCTTATTGAGGACTATTGCATGAGGTCATTGCATCTTAGTGTTTGACAATGAAAGGAAAATCCTTCTCCTTCCCTTAATTAGACATTGATTGAAAGAAAAGATAGCTTATCATTTCTTATGCATGTTTGGGGAACTGAGTCATAATATCATCAGTCTTCACTCTCATACAGCTCTGAGTAAACAAAAACCACTAAAATCAATGTTGAACTAAAATTTATCAGACTTTTTACATCTTTGTTAGAAAACCTACATTATTTTAAGGTGTAGGGCTTTGGAACAGGTTGAAAGGATAACTTTCCAAATCTATCAAACAAACTTAGCATCATGTGATAGGGAGAGAAAATCCAATTGTCATATAGGCTTTTTGGGATCCCCCTCTCACACAGGGGTTATGCATGAGGTCACATTTGGGTGAGTTATGGAAATTATCCCTCTATGGCCCAACTATTAGTAGTTGTTAGATCATATATTGGGGATCACTTGAGGGTATACCCATGATTATGTGTGGGAGCCTCTCGAGTTGATTTCAGACTTGTTATCCTGCCCATACATTCGGATTAGACTATCGAATGTACCCACCCAGGGGATGACTGCGAGTTGGTGACCTTAATAGCCATAATATTTAGGGTCTCACACAAGGTGATGGTGAAGGGAAGTCTCACTGTACCTGGAATAGACATTGGTCAAAATCACTTGGTCTCCTTGGAGGGTAAATCCACAATTACTGTGTGGAAGCTTGCAACAAGGTGCAAGTCTGTAAAGAAGATTGCCAACATAACTGATCCACCCTCTCTACCCCTGCCTCTTCCTATTTTGATCTCGCAATGTTGGATTTCATCACCAACCAGTGGTTTCATTGTGGGAAGGTTTTGTTTAATTGTTTGCTTCTCATCTTCATAGCATGTGTTGGTTGTGTTATTTAGTGGACCTTAGGTCGATTCAGTGTTAATGGAATCAAATCTTGAGAGTACCAATGCAGGAAACCCTTCTCTTGGGGAACCTTATACCTTTCCTTTGTTTGGAAACTTTGGTCCTCCATACATTGCCACACTAAGTCTTTCGGGACTCACCATTGGATTACTGGTTTGGTTGTTCCCCACTCCAATGATCTTGAATCCTCCCAATGTTTCAACTGCACCTAATACTTTAGATGTTAGTACACCACCCACACATCAAACGCACATTAAATTTTCTCCTTCTTCACCCATTAAGTCTCCTTCCCTTTCCCCTTCTTCGCATGGTGAAAGCTCTAAAGCATGTAAACAGGTTGATTAGAATAAGAAGAAATGGAAAGAGAAGAAAAAGAAGAGCTTGAAAAGGACCAAGGCTCCAACAACATCAGATGTTGAATCCCAACAACCAACTACTATTAATAGTACTAGGAGTGTTGATGAGGTCAACAACATTAAAATGAAGAATCCAAAACCTAAATTCCCTTGTAGTCTTTGTAAGGGTGACCACTTCCTGACTGATTTCCTTGGTATTCACAAGGTATCATAAATGTGGTCCTCCACATCATCAGCCTTTGCTGATTATGTTGGTGATACCCTATCAACTAGTGACGTTAAGGTTGGTAAGAAGGAGACAACTGTCAAATTCCCTTGTATGTTATGAAAGGTGATCATTATTCTCAACTTTGTCCTCACATGGACGAGGCTTCTTCTCTTTTGCAAAAACATCAACTTCCAAAAGGTTATCATAATATTTTCGCCAACCCATCATTAGTTGATGGACTGGTCAATATGGTTCCTTCCCTAGTCAGTCCAGTTGATCAGGTGGTCAATCTAGTTTCCTCCTCGATTGAACTACAAACCCAAGTAGTTGATCTAGTTCTGTCATCGATAAACCTTACTCTTTATCAAAGAGTGTAACCTAAGTAGTTGATCCATTTTCATCCTCAGTCGACCCCACTCTCTCGTTAGAGAGTGACACCAAAGCGGTCGATCCATTTCCACTCGTCAACCCCATTCTCCCCTTGGAGAATGAAACCCAGGTGATCGACTCGATTCCATCATTGATTGATCCCACTCCTCCTTTGACGAGTGACAAATTGGTTGCTCTGTTCCCTTAATCGGAAAATCCCACTCTTCCTCTAAAGAGTGACAATGTGTTCGATCTGATCCCATCATCAGTCAATACTACTCTCCCTCTAGAGAGTAAACCAGATACTTCCCACGTTTTTCTCATTGATACAAAATCTACTGTGCTGGGGAGAATTCCTCGTTCTCCTGCAAAACCCCCTCCAAGAAATGAGGCCATCATTTTTTATTGGGGTACCTTGTCTTCCCTCTCACATTCATTTCCAAATTATAGTATAGGTTTTTGGTTGGGATGTTCCTCAAACGCTGATAGATGAAGGTGCGTCTGTTAGTATTTGTTCCCCTATTGCTTGGCATGCTTTGGGCTGTCCTAAGCTTGTGCCGGTTACACAGAATCTGTTAGCTTTTAACATAAGAACTATTCAACCTTTAGGGACCCTTCCTCATTTTTCGGTAACTTTGGGAGGGAAATTTGTCTTTATTTATGTCATGGTAGTCTGAGACCCCTTGGATTTCACTTTACTCCTTGGGCGGGATTATGTCTATTCCATGAAATCTATTGTGTCCACTCTTTTTCGTGTGATATCTTTCCCTCACGATGGAATAAATGTGACTATTGATCAACTTTCATTCATTGGTCCTGAATGGATTACCTCCCTAAATGGTTCTTATATGATGACAGTATCGTCCCCACCACATGTCAATTATGTGGCATTGTCTCCCATGACTTCAACTTATGATGATTTGGATCCAGTAGTTGACATGGTGATCTCTTTGGTGGAGATATTGGAGCCTGATCTCCTTACCCTTGTCATGGTCCTCGATATTTGTTATCCATAATTTTGGTCCTCATGATGATGTAATGATGATGGAGAAATCAGGCTCTTCACTAGAACACTTTCCTGAGAAAAGTTACCTTTGTCTCTTTCCAGAAATCATATTTTTAAGGGAGGTTCACAGGCTACCTATATATTTGCCTGCGAGAATGTATGATTCTCACAGGCTACATTAAGATAGAGTCTGAGGGGTTCACACTGTACCTAACTGCTAGGGTGCGAACATCTTCTAAAGAAGGGAAAAAGATAGATTCTTGAACCTTCTAGAAAGGAATCTTCTAGAAGGATGAGATGGCATTCGAACGGTTATCTAAGTACTGGATTTCCTGATATATTGGGATCATTCCTATCCAAGTAACTAATCCATTCTCTCTTATAAATTGAGGTGAATGCTCATGGAAAAGGTTACAAGCAAACTAGCAAGAGATTTATTGGAGAATTAGTGGAAGATTGTGTGAAGGACCGATGCTACAACAGCTAAGGAACTCCAGCAAGGTTATCAAAAGTGGTTGATCTTCTTCATGCAAGTGAGAAAGTGTGTGTTTCAGAGCTAAGCACCATCGAAAGGAGGTTTGCAACATCAAGGCTCAGGTTGTAAGTTTCACTTTCAATCAATATGATACAGTAATATGTCCCTTTCCCATAAAGCTAATGTCACTTCATTGTATAACTCCTTGATCATATACATAGATTAATTGTTGAATATATTGAGTTGTCTTCACTTCGATTGGTCTGTTTTGTCATGGTCTTGACGATACAAGAGCAATGGAGTGAAGCTTGTAATAACAGAGACCCAAGGAAGTGATCATAAGGTATGTTCATGATTCTTGCCTCCTAGTTCATTCAACAGTTAAAATCTAGGGAAAGTGTATTATTCTGTCTTGCTTTGTTCTAGATCCAGGTGGATCTAGGGAGATCAGTTTGTGTCCACACTTACGGATTAATCCTAAAACAACATGTGTTCCTTCCAGAGCGATTTTCTTCCATCCAGTGAATATTTCCAGGTGGAATCCATGACCGACTTTTGTCCCTTGACATGGTGTCTTTCCAGAGCGTTATTCTCATGGAAGTCATGATCAATAAGAGTCTACGAGCATAGTTTTTCTCTTTGTGCAAAGCTCGTTAAAAAATGAAACTGAGGTCACAAGCATAACTTTTCTTCTTTGTGGCAAGGTCATTAAAAAATGAAACAGAGGCCTTGAGCATAGTTTTCTTCTCTATAGCAAGCTCATTAAAAAATTAAACAACAATCTGGGGATTGAACACAAAACCCTGAGCATAGTTATCTTCCCATGACAATATCGTTAAAAAATGAAACAGTCAGCTCTCCTCTTAGGTCGAGTCTTTTGCCAAATCTCATAGATGTCGAGTCGAGTCTTTCGTTAGCTCTCATATTTGAAACTTCATTTCATCCACATGTATCCTTTTCTCCATATAGTACAAAAATTGCTGACAACCTCAAATTCTATGAATGAATTGAAGCTTGGAGGGCATGTCTCCAGCCTTTGATGATCATTCTATATTTAAGACACTAGATTTCAAGATGGGGGCATACCCAGCTTAGTATTTGCTCTTTCTCGTGCTCGTAAATACATGAGAATGAATACGGGTAAAATTTTATCTCTTTTTCGGACCTGCATGGATATCCGAAAATAGAACCCCTTGGAGTTGTCTTTGAGCTCTTTTTAGACTCTCTAAACATGAAAATATTGTCGAGTGATCTTGCTTCCTTTCCCACTCATTAAAAGGTTTGAAAGGGCATCTTTCAAGTGATAATTTATCTCTTTTTCGGCCTCGTGAGACTAACATTACAAAAACGGACAACATTGGAGTTGTTTTCAGACTCTCTAAATATGAAAAACCACCAAGTTTACCTTCTCTAGACTCGTTAAATAATCATACATTGGAGGGCCCATATGGGATCAAACCCTTACTTCTTTCAGTTCATTAAACAAAGGAAAAGGGACTTACCGAAAATCAGTCATATCGAGCATGTGTTACCCTCCTCGAGCTCATTAAATTAAAAAGAGGTAGCCATATATTAGGATGGGGGAAAAATTGAACGAAGCAAGCCAAGCAGTTTTTGAGAACATTACCAGTAACTCTTACGGTCACCCTTGAACATGACACTTTGTCTTTGCATGCATTTTAATCCGTTAGACCTTTGCACTGAGCCAATCCTCTAAGTTTCTTTTACTCCTTTGGGTCACCTGATGAAAGTCACACCATCCACTGCATTATCAAGTTTTGGTCCATGTCATGTTTCTTCTGATGTGCCTCAGTGTTCAAGGGAAGTATCGGCCTCGAGAGGCAGCCATCACAAATATCCTATTTCAATACCTGTGTCAGTCCATGTTCATTTGATCCACCAATTACATATTAGTGTCTATTTTATGTTGTTGATGGGGGATACATCAAGGCCCTCCTTCAATGAGTGTCTTCCTGTCGACTTCAACACATTATCCAAGAGTCAGACTTAGAAACCAATTAGTACCTTGGGACCTGCATGCCTCAATGGTAGGCCTCCTCATGTCGAACAATGGGTTTACATCATTGACACTTGATCGGATGATTCCACAGATGTTTGACTTCAGCTTATTCTATTCACATTCATTGGAATGTACTACAGTACCTTGGGAATCATTGACATCAATGGAGATTTCCCTCGCGCTTGTTAACAGTTTACATCATTGACCGGTAATCAAGTGGTTTCTTCGATGTTCGACATCTGGACATCTATTCAAATGGCTATATTCGTAGTACATCGGGATTGGTATGAAGACCCTGGGTTGATTTTTCACTCTTATATGTACTTTTCCCAGGTTGCGAAGGAGTTCTCTTGAACTATGCCACATATATTGTTACATAGATCCACTTTGTATTGGTCTTGGCTATGTCTTGTCATCTCATAGATCCACTGTGTATTCTTCGTGGCTACAATCAGTTCAAGTCATAAGGAGTATACATCCACATTGTATCTTGGTGGCTATACCATTTTTTCAATATAATTATGGATCCACAGAGTATTTTATGGTGGCCATACCTAAAACATATTTATAACTCAAGCATAGGTATGCCTTCCTTGGGTTTGAAGCATGTCATAATATTTGTTTGATGGTTGTGCGCAACTTTTTTCGGTTTCTCTGCATCCATACCCTTGCTCGAAAAAGTATACAAAGTACTTCAGTCATCATCGTCTTCTAACTTCATACTTTGGGGGGCAATCTATTTTACCTCAAAATTACTCACTACGATAGTGTCGCAAGTGTCGTCATTACGAGTGCTCTAAGTGTCGCATCTTGTGCACAAGTGTCGCATATTGACTTTAAGTGTTGAAAGTGTCAAAAACAATATTCTTCCATATTTCCTATGTCATTCCCATAATGACATCATGAAGACACTTAAGACACCTCAAAGAATGGTTTGGAAGAAGAAAAATCACTTGGCAGGAAGTACAAGTCCTTTTTCATTGAGAAAACTAGTCAAAAAATGCATTTTGGATAGGAGCACTCCCCTACCCACTATTAGGGAGTGTTGGCACTTCCTAAGCCTCTTTGGGGGAGTGTTTGAGCACCCTATGCACGCCTTTGGGGGAACACTACACTCTTTTGAGAAAATTCTGGGTTTGTTGAGGCGAATTAGGGAAGAATCCCTCAAATCCTGAAGGTAGTTGAATTCAAATATATGGTCAAGGAATGATCTTAGGGAAGATCCTCAACTAAAGTAGAGGAATCCTAAACTCATCCCAAAGATCTCTTAAGTGGTTGGACTCATCCAATTTTATATAAGGAGGCCTTCTGATGGTGAAAGGAAAAATAGAGACTAGAGTTTGTTGCCAAACTTATGATTCTATAAGTGGTATTGACAGACAAGGAACATTGAGAATTATACATAACTTATGATCTCATAATAAGGTATTGACAATGGATATTGGAGATGTGAAACTTCTGATCTCATGAGTGAGATTCCATCGAAGAAATCAATGGAGATTGATTGAGCAAAGGGGTTGGACAAGGAGAACTGAAAGAGGTTGTTGGACCTTCATTTAAAGGATTGTAAGTACTTTTACTTGTTCTCAGTAATATAATCAATGCTTGGCCTATTTATTTCAAAATTGTACTTGTTCCATAAGAGTTTGTCTGCAGTATATGGATCTATGATTGAGCTAATCTTAGTAGATTAGGAAGTCCATTGTATCTTTGTTTACCTTACAAGATCTATCAGGGAGCTCAAGATTGAAGCTCAGCCTGGACTTTGCAAGGACAAATGTCATTCATAAGGTACATATCTTTCTCCTTATTTTTCATTCATTATCTTGAATAGATCTAAAAGAAAGTCGGTGTCCATGTTAAGCACATTCTTTCTTGGCCTTAAGGGTCTAGTGACCAAGAGGGAATCCACTTTTCTGTAGGGGGATTCACCTACAACAAGAGAATTCAATAGACTTGATCAAAATTCATGGATGAAGAGAAAGAGTAGACATTAGAATATTCTAGATAAACGAAAGGAGAGCATTCAATGGAATTTCTCAAAATTTTTAGCAAGGGAGATGAACATGAGATAACTGCAGAATTGGAACCTACAACAGGAAAGAGAGAACACAACATGGATCTTGTTTATATCTATGAATATTTGGAGGCATTGGAGGAAATGGTAATAGTGTAAAGTCATTGCATCCAAGAGGTTAAGTTGGAAAGATATGAAGACAAAAAGAAGGTGTAATAGAGAAGACTACATGAAATAAGATAGCCAATAGACTAGTTGGACGAGGAGATTGGATAGATAAGAAGAATGATGTTGAATCATCACAGGAGAAACCATAGATAGGAAAGAGACGTTGAACAAAGGAGAACATGCAGTAGTAGGACAAAAGAAATAACAACATATGAAAGGACTAGGTGAACAACTCCAAGTTCAGGTTTGGGACCCAGGAGGATCTCAACAACAGCAATAGGGAATCCATGAGCAGGAGCTCACGATTTTTTCTAGAATGGTAGTATGATGTAGGAGTATCGATCCAACTCATCATGCACATCAACATATAGTGAAATAGTGCACTTAGAGGGAACAAATACCAAAGAAGGACTTGCCAACCATACCAATTTTGATTTTAAATCTCAAATTTTAATGGAATTCAATGAAATTAAATGTTGATGCCCAAGAAAAGTTGAGGCACTGTCTTTGTATAGGTCAAGCGTAAAGTCAACTTTAATGGATAACAGTAGGAATAAACATGTATGATTCGAACTAGATGTTTATTAAATGTAACTGAATGTGATTTAATGTGAGTAGGTGGAGGAAATCTTGAGGAGGCCCTTTTTTTTTAAAAACCCAATATATTGAGAGTTAGCATTAGTGCAATTGGAAATTAGGAGAAGAGAGGAGAATAGAAAGAGTTGAAGACTCTGTTGCAATCAATGTTTGTATACATTGTAATTAACATTCAATTTTAATGAAAAAGGAAGATTTCCATGCATATGAATCTCTTTGTATTTATCTATGTGATGGATGTTTGTTTTTGGATGTTGACTATGTGTTTTTTGAATTCCATATGTTTCAATTCACAACATTGAGCATAATTACTTGTCTGTAGTTTTCTGGGTAGTTTTGGTCTCTGTAGGATTGTGAATGAAGTGCACACTAGAGTAGTTGAAAACTCTATGAATCGAATGTAAGGAGTGTGTTTCAAACTCTATCTTGAGTTTGAGAGAGAGCATGTCAGGTGGGCACACTAGAACAATTCCTAAAGATCATAAAGAATAGTGCAAAGTTTGCACCTCAGAGTCTGCAATTCCTAAAGTTTTGAGATCTAAAGACTTCAAAGGAGGGGGCTATGAAAGGAGTGCATTGAGAAGGCACATGGATTTCATGAGAAATCTTAATTGATTTGTACAATGATATTTCCAAGTGGGCATATGAGAGTTACTAAACACTCTCAAAATTTAATGCAAGAAGTGCGCGAGAACTCTGTGTTGCATTATGTGAGGAGATTTTCATGTGGGAACATCAAAGTTGTTGAAAAATATGATAGTAGGTTCAAGGAGTCCAAAAAACTAAAACACTACTAAAGTGTTGGTCAAAGCTCGGGAGAATGAGAATAAAGTGCCAAGAGGGCATAAGAAATCATTTGGAGAACAAAGGGATTGAACCCTTTGAATTCTGAGCACTTACAAGTTGAGGAGAAACAATGCAGGTATGCGTACATCTCTACAAGGAGTGCATAAGGAGAGAAAATTCTAAGGTTCCAGACTAGAGAAGTAGCACAAGTGTGCACCAGAGATTAAGTCCATTCGAGTTGGAAAAGCTTAGGAGGAGTAGCGTTTTCAAAAATGCACGTAGAGTCAAAGGAATCGACCCTGTAGAGAGGAGGAAGATTCAAATGCCAAGCCTTTCAAAAATTTTGAGAAATCCTTCATTGGAAATCAATCCCAGCAAAAACAAAGGGAGGAGCCACAGAAACTATTGAATCTACTATTAGAAGTAATTTGGACCATAAGATTCAAGTCCAGACAAGAGGAGGAGCACACATGGAGGATGAAATATCCCAACCACAGGATCTGAGTGCAGGGAGCAAAAATGTTGGATCCAAGTAATTAGCGCGTGTTTTAATCCTGAAACTCCTTCGGAATTCGCAAGTTTGGATATTTTATGAGCTCGAGCGTAAATAAGATAAAACTCCCAAAGGCTTGAAGGTCAGAGTCCATCTCATCCATTGATTACTTTGGAAACATTGTGCCAGATCCCAAGGTCTGGAGACTTAGTACTCCATAGGAATTGAGTTGTAGGTTTCTTTAAGTCGAAAACTCAAGAAGTGCCGAAGTCCAAAGTTAATATTGACCATTGATCAGGGGAGGAGACATGGAGGAAGGAGATGATTTCCAATAATTCGACACTCAGGGAGATCTATGGAGAGGTTCTTTGGAAGGCCTCGAAGCCCAGAGCTATAGAGAAAATCCTAGCCGTTGATGGGACAAGATACGCGGCGTTAAATCCTATAGTCCAAAGACTTGGCACTCTACATGGATTGATTTATCATTCAAAGAAAAAACATAGTGATGTTCAATATCACTTTGTGAGATACATGGTTCAAGAAAATAAGGTGTTTCTGGAAAAGGTTGACACTTTCAAGAATGTTGCAGATTCATTGACAAAGTATGTGAGCATAGAGAAGTTCTCCTGGTGTAGAGTAACAATGGGCATTATTGCCCTGGATTGTTGACTATGTAATACTATGAACCCCTGTATGAAAAGAAAAAAAAAAGTGGGAGAATGTTTGGTATGTGTTATATTATGCGTGTGTGGGCACATCAGATTCGACAACTGCTTATGGGCACATTATATGTTTTTAGGCAGTTTTTGCTATTTTAGCAGATTTTTCCATTTTTGGTATTTTTCTAAATTAATCTCGGATTAAGGGATTAGGGTTTTGGTAGCTACGAAATGCATATAACATTGTATATACTAAATGGTGAATGGTGAAATTAATACAATCAAGAGATGAAAGGTGTGAAACCAATGAAGGCTAGTTTTCTCTCAGTTAAGGGTTTCCAGTGTAAATCTCTGTGTACTATGTGTATGAGCCATTGATTAATTTATGTTTTTCTTAAGAATCTGTAGGCATTTCCTTACTTCATAGGTTTAAAACTTACACCCATCCATAGGACCTGAACACGAGGACCAAAACCCATTGGATCCAATTAAATAGCGCATGTTTTAATACTAGAATTCCTTGACACTTCGTGAGTTCAAATATTTTCCAAGATAGAGCGCAAACATGGAAATATATTTTCCTTAAGTCCCGAAAGCCGGAGTCCATCTTAGCCATTGATTATAGTGGAAACATGGAAATATATCCCAAGGTCAAGATAAATTGATACTACAGAAGAATTGAGTTGTAGGTTTCTTTGATTCGAGAACTCCCGAAGGCCTAAAGGTCGAAGCTAATATCGACCATTGATCAGGGGAGGACACGTGGAGGAAGGATATGATCTCAAGTAAATAGGCACTTAGGGAGATATTTCGAGAGGTGTTTTGGAAATAACTAAATCCCAGAGATGTGGAGACAATCCTAGCCATTGATGGGAGGAGATACGTGGCATTAGATCCTGTTGTTTGGAAACTTGGCACTCTGGAGGGATTGAGAGTGTGGATAGTCTGGAACAACCAAAGCTTGGAGTCCCAGAGTGGATCGTGGTCGTTGGTTAACAATAACGCATGGTCCGTTGATTCGATGCTTCTGTGTATTCATCGGTTCGACACTCCGATGGATCTATGGTGTAGTTCTTTGAAAAATCCTGAAGCCTAGAGTCCCATAGTGGATCTCTGCCATTGGATGTTGGGAAGTCATGGATCGTTGATCCACCATCCTTTGCTAGTTCTCCAGTTCGACACTCTGGGGGATTGGAAATCTGGAGTGGTGAGAACCTCTGAAGCCGAAAGACCCAGAGTAGATCTACACCATATATCAGTAGAGGTATATGAGTCATTCGATCCCCGTATCTTTTTTAGACTCCTCCCATTCGCGTGTTCGTGGGAATTGGAAAGTTTGGTAGTTGAAACTTGTTAGGACTCAGAAATATCACATTTCCATCAACCTTTCCCTTCACTATTCCTTACATTTCATTATCGCATTAACCTTCCATCATACAATTTCCATAAATATATTTGGGTTTCACATTATTATTTTCCACTTTATTCATTTTAGTATTATAAGTGAATTTATGATTAACTATTAGAAAATTAACATATTTTCATTATATCTCAAGGTTGGATGAGTTTTATGATGTGTACAAGTATGTTTGAAGATTTAAACAAAGTCAAATATTACCACCTACCCT